>PXOD01000830.1:0-38651 GCA_003012165.1 Paramyrothecium roridum
GAGTCTCTACAGTTCACGATTGTCCTTGACAGAGTGACTGTCTATTACGGTTGTTATTACATGCAATGCTGACCACTGAGTCCAAGAGTCTCACGGAGGTCGATCACGACGAGACATTCATCAAGCTCCAATAAAGGCTTCCTCATAGAAAAAGGGTGTCCTAGTACACGTAACACAAAGAAGTCTTCGGAGATTATGGAAGCCAACCACAAGCGCTTCATCTCTACAGCAAGTCATCTTGGTAAAGGACGCTGAAATGCATCTACTGGCCGATGAAGACAGATCCATGCGATATTTATTGTGTACGATTGGAGTTCAAGCGACTAATGAACTAGTTGGTGACAAGAATGACGAAATAACAAAAAGTATTTTTTTTTAAAAAAAAAAAAAAAAAGGAATGAATAGAAAAAAAATGAAAAGGAAAAATTGAACCTACCTCTGATCTCGACAAGCGGGCAAGAGGTCTATTCCCTGAACCAGGGGTGTTGCAGGATTTCAGCGGCAGAAGGGCGGTTGCCGGGGTCAAGACTCAGAATCCGGAGTAACAGGTCCAGGACCTCTTTTGCCTCCGATTCCGCATCCGGCCCTGGCCAACGCTTCTTCAACTTTTGCTCGAGGCTTTGGAATGGCTCCTCATCAACCAAATCTGTTGGAATCACCGGGCTGGTGGCGGAGTCCCTAGGAGAATTATTGCCGGCCCCGTGAATACCCACATCATTGGCGCCACTTGGCATTAATCTAGCCATATTCTGTTCAAGATCCCGGACAGCCTGTCGCTCGCATGCAGAAACCGACGCGCGATCACTGGCCTGCGAGAGAAGCGTGACTCCATCTGGGGCAAGGTAGAAACGGCCGCGCTCCCAAAGTTGGAACAAAAACGGGGGAAGTGGCCCCACGGCATGACAGAGCTTGATGATATGCTCATCTCTGGCTTTGTGGTAATAGGAATCCTCCTGGTCATAGAATCCCGCGTATACAAGTGGTGCACCAGTCAAGTACTAGTAAAAAATCCACCCAAATGCCCAAATGTCGGATGCCATGGTAGGCTGTTGGACACCAAGAATGGCCTCCGGAGGGCTGAAACCCGTGAATAACCTCGGTAGTGAAGCTAGGGCGGGTTCGAAATATGCTGGGAAGCTATCAGCAATCAATTCTCTTTAGGTTCGCATTTCTACTTACGACCGCCAATGTCTGCGACCCGAACCAGAGGCCTCAAATCGGGGGAGATCCATCTGTCTAGACATCTGCCTTCTGCGAGCGCCGGAGGTGCCCAAAAGTCCTCCCTACCGTCCAGTCGCCGGAGGTCATTGAATGAACGTTTCCTATGCCTTAGTGTTTCTGGTCGCGTAATTTGCGTGCTCATCGGCAAAAGATTGACTAGTATCTTATTGGGGCCCAAATTGCCGTGTAAGATATTGTTGGCATGGAGACTCTTCAATGCAGCGAGTATATCTCTCAAAGCTGGCTTTAAGAGTGACATTGGGAGGCGTTTTGCGTCGGAACGATGCCGGCTAAGAACTTCCATCATACTGTAGCATAGAGAGCCATAGAGTGGCGGGCCCATCGGCTCCGTCACCATGCACAAATGTAATCCGTTGACCCCGTAGTGCACGAATATATCCTTGGCCTCAAGACAAGTCGTATCGCCATCAAAGGCTCCCGCGTCTCGGAGCTTTTGGTGCGTAGAAACCAATTGCTCTTCGGATTCTACGAAACGACTCTTGAAGATCTTCAAGGCAACATACTTGTCTGTTCTGGAAGAGAATTCAGCTTGTATTGTCACAACAGATATATAAGATCGAACTTACTCATTATCCACAGCAAGCCAAATAGTGGCCGAGCTCCCATAACCCAGCTTGCGAACCACCTCGTAGCGGTTGTTGAAGATATCACCACAATCGACTGGGTGATATCCTGATGGACGGTAGGATTCCCCAAACTCACATGAGGTACTATTCCAGTGAAACCTCCATTCCTCTTCTGTAATACGCGGACGGTCAGAGGGAGTTGGTGGTGGCCCTCGTGGCAAACGTCTAGATCCTCTCGGACCTCTCGAAGCTGACATGCTGGCAAGAAGTCGATGGCAGCGCTTCGTTGTTGTAAACTTCATAGTGTATTTGGAGTGCTTGGTAGAAGGTATTTAAGCTTCATATCGGCCTAGGTAGAAAGCCTTCGCATTACCTGTAATGCATGAGCCACCACCATCTGCGACCCTAGTTTGGCCGTTTTACAGAGTACGTAGCACAGCAGATTGAAATGAAAGAAACGTCCAAAGCTCAATGGTTGAGCTACTTAGAATACACTGTTCAAAGGCATGTGGAGCATATTCTTTGATTCCTTTTTTTACCCGCTTTGTCTCTAAGAAGCACTCGATTGTTTGGCGACCACTCGCGCCCCTCAACTTTTCTCCTAACTCAACAACTCAAAGGGCGGAACTTTTTGACAAAGGGTGACAGTATTTCAGGGCCTCAACTAGGTTCAGATGACGAGGCTTACAGTACTGTACAGTTTGCATTTCTTTCTTAAAAAGCGTGTTTGAACAACCGACTTGTCTATTTTTAGACCTTGTGTCTCGGCATTAGCGCTACTAGCACAAAGGACCATCTCGATATGAAGAAGAAACGGCTTGAACTGATATCAGTACAGTACACACTAAACAGCCACTGGAGTGATGGTAGTCTTTATCCATGCATTTACACAGCCTTCACAACGTATCATCCTAGACTAATCCTTGCACGTACAACACAACTCTTCCATCTAGCTTAAATGGCAGCACTACCTCGTGGCTCCTGAGATGTTATTCAGAAGAATTGAAAGCTATGATGAGTTATGCTAATTTCCTGAAGAAAGTCTCTTCCAAAATTCGCCGCGGGGGGAGAATAGTAAGTTCGGGCCATGGTGTTCTCCAGCGAAGATGTCATAGAGTTGAAACTCCCCGGGCCGATGCCTTCCATCTGGGCGACCTACCTGCCCACCTCCAACATCTCCCAACTCGCCTGGTGCCCTCCTGAAATCAAAATACCACAGCGTGCGGGCCAAGGTTAAGCTGGCTTCTAGGTAAGCCATTGTTCGGCCGGCACAGGACCGATCGCCGAGAATAAAGGGAACGAAAGCCTTGCGCATTGGATCGTGAGTTTCATCGTCGGGACAAAGCCAGCGCTCAGGCTGCCACGTAAAGGAGTCTGGGAAATAATCTTCATTGTGAAATAGCGCATACAAATTGACGCCGACCTGTGTATTGCGCGGGATATGATATCCATCGACAACGAAAGGCTCGTTCGGTTGCGTAACGGAACTGTCCTGCTCCCGCCATAAAGTTGAAATGGTAGGCGGTGACATTCGTAATGTCTCGTCGATACATGCCCGGAGGTATTTACAGCTATTCAGCTTAGCTCCTGAGCAAATCTGACCATCATTCTCAAATGTGGAGCGTATCTCTGTCACGAGAGTATGATAAGCCTCGGGATTGCGGGATAGGTAGAAGAAAGTAGCGCTCATAGCAGTGGAGACTGTAGTGCCACCGGCCATAATGAGAAACATAGCCTCTGACCATACTTCCCCTTCCTCGATCCCATCTAAGTCGCTACCGATATGGTCGGCCAGAACCTTGTACAGATCGTGTTGGCTGTCCTTCGGTTTAGCAATGCGCGTTTGGATCATATGCTGTACTGCATTGCTAAACTCGGTGAATTGGCGTTTTCCAAGCGTCAAGAGTATACCCTCGATAGGTGCAAGCGAAGGCATTTGCATATAAGTGTTGATTCTCCAGGCTGCATTATCTATAGCAGGTTGCAAAAATTGGTAAGCCTCCTCGGTTTGCGTTTTAAGAGAAAAGCCAAAGGCGAGTAACCCTATCACATCAATGGCAAGTCTCTGACAAATCGGGCTCATATCGACTGGCACGCTCTCTTTGGAGGCGTCAAGGATTTTCTGCAAGAAAACGTCGATTTGGGCTCGCATAGAATGCTCGAACAGACGTATTCCACCATCCGATAAGGCTTCGCTCATCAGTCTCCGTTTCTTGCGGTGTTGAAGTCTGTCCAAAGTGCCAAAGATGCTGGGAACCGATCCCCTCAGCTGCGACGCCACATAGGCTTGCCCTTTGTTGACTTTGGAATTTGGGTAGATATCTGTCTCAGCCTTAGCAAAATATTGTCACAGATCATAAATTTGCATACCATGAAGTGCTTGAATGGTATTAAACACGAGTCTGTTGGGCGCTTGTCGGACAACAGGACCTGTTTGAAAAGCAAGCGATTAGTTGGGACAGTCGGAGTTGGGATTTAGGATGATTACCATATTTCAGGAAGCTCTGGTGGATAGCAATATGCTGGTTTTTCCTCATAGCCAGCCATCCACCATATGCATCTGACAATCTAGCAAACAGCGGACCAGGATAAGCTCGCAGTGGATGAAAGAGGAGGCGATAACATCCCAGCATAAAGAACTGCACAGTCAGGGATTTGATCAAGATTGAAAGCTTGCGAGCGTTGCATTGACTCACCCATGGTAGAATGCAGCAAGCTACACATCCCACAAAACTTGAACCATTGAAGAATCCCATGCTGGAGTTGAAGTAAACTTGCGAGTGCGTAAGGGTACTGGATAGCGAAGGTTGATGAGCTCTATCAGGAGAACTTGGTGAGGCAATATTCTTCATGAAAAACAAAGAGAGACAGCTCTCGACCAGATGGGTGGTGGGCGACACATGGATACCCTCCAAGAGGTGTTGGTAAGCACCCTACCTTACATGACCTCACCAATGAGAACTACTCACAAGCCTATGACCGTTGGTTGCGCAAGCGATGCTACCCTGTTTATGTGGGTGTTCTTCCCGTTACAGTCGTCCAACCCAACTAACTGCTTCTACTTTGTACTGTACTGAAAGCAAGAATTTTTCATGCTGTTGGTTTGGAAATTTGGAAAATGCCATGCCACTCTTGGCCATATTTGCACACATCTTCCCAGTACCACTGGCGCTGACACGTCACCAAACGGCCCCAATACCACCGCCAGCAGGATTTAGACTTGGTCTGAACCCCTGCTTAGGACTGTCCGGTGGTTTTGTTCGCCTCATTGTCGTCGCGGACTCCTGGGTGATAGCTTCTACGAAGACAGATTCTTTCATGGATTTCTTTGATTTTGAGAAAATTTGTTTCATTTAATTGTTTAATTAAATAATTAATTAGAACCAGGAACACTTCTTATTCAAACCAATCATTCCAATTCCAACGCCACGCAATGCCATTCTGAAGCAATCAATAACTAGAGCCAAGCAATAATTGTTTGTTGCAGCTCCACGTTGAGGTCCACCACTTAGTTAATGCTGATACGCTTGGACTCGTGCTTTGTGACCTTGGGAACGGTCACGGAGAGGATACCGTCCGTGAGGCTGGCAGAGACGGCCTCCTGGTTAACGCGGGTGGGGAAGTTGAAGGTTCGAGTGAATTCTCCAACACTTCGTTCCTTGAGCCAGTACTTGGCCTTGTCGGCGGGTTGCTCAGCTTTCTTGTCGGCATTTTGCTTGGCGACCACTCCGCTGTTGGTTGCGGCCTCATTCTCGTCCTCTACCGTGGCTTGGTGCGAGTTTCGGCGCTCGCTACCTTCCGTGATGGCAGCCCGGGAAGAATCCTCAAGATGTCCGGCAGGTGGAGTGCCTGCGGTGTAGGTGCGCTCGGTTCTACCGTGGACCACCATGACCTGCGGCTCGGGGAACTCGATGGAGATTTCATTCTTTCTCACGCCCGGGAGCTCGCCATGCAGCTCATAGGCGTCGGCAGTCTCGCGGACGTCGAAGCGAGGCTGCCAGGCAGACGCGATGGAGGTGTTTCCGTTGCTTTGGCCGCTTGAGCGGGTGTGCTTGTCAAAGTCGTCAAGCAGGCGGAAGAGAGGAGCGAGGGAGGCCTCGTTGTTGTAGATGGTGCGAGGGAAGAAAGCCATTGTGTTTGTGTTGTTGGGTTGAGGTGGTATTAGGTTGGTGATTGATGTGAATAGTGAAAAGAGGCGTGAAGTTTGTAGTGTGCGTTTGTTTTCGCTTGCTGTTGCTTGATTGCTTGATGATTGAGATTGAATTTCAGGATGCCAGAAGTTCTGCGTTTCTTTATAGGCAAATGAGTCTGCTGGATGGATTTCTGGCATGTTCCTGATGCTGCTGAATAGCAGCCATTCGTACCATCTTGAAGCTTCTGCCAAGAATCATATTTCCATTTTTGGATGTGCGAGGAAGCCAATAGTAAGACGAGGAAGATGGTCGAAGATTCCAGTCGTATCCACTCTTTCGAAGGGCATCTGACCCCCCCCCCACCAAGGGCTGCCATTTACCCTATACCCTTAGTTTCGCACCACCGCGATGGACAGTTGCAGAAGCTACGTCGCTAATTGACCCGAGTATGATGAAGATTTGCGCCATCTGTATCGCTGTATCGTTTACTATTGATCACAGATTTAATTGGATTGCTTAGATGTATCGTAACACAATCAACAAGTGTTTATCCTTGAGTCTTTTCTGTAGTGAGGAATACAGTGAGCAGATTTGTGTGCGAGGGATGCTAAAACCACGCCTTCTCACCAACAAGTTTTTTGTCACTGGTAAGCAGAAAACCAATTTCGTCTATTTCATCTCTGGTTGTTTACGATATTTTAGTGTTTGTACCTCGAGTAATGCTGTCTAATGAACCATTATTCAACCTCGGTAACTTCTATGATAACATGATAACAATCACAGCCAGCCCACGATTGACCTCAATCTACTGTTCAAACAGAAGGGTCTACGTCGGCATCTCGATTCAACCTCGCAGTCTGGTTTCGTCGCCGAACGTTACCATCAGTATCGACAGCGGTGTCCTCTGGCTCAACGAGATCCGCAATGATGCTAGGGGGAGCCTTCTCCTGTCCCTCTACGGGGTTCATGCCGTACCAGCCGACAACGAGAATACCGGTGACTCCACTTATGCAGCTGATGACAAGCGCGAGTATGCCATAAGCAGTGAACCTATCAAGACAGGTTAGACATGTCGAATCTGGAACGTGGGAAAAAGTGCATATTCACCCCTCTGGTAGGCGAGCTGGTGGGCTGTTTTGGCCAGATAAGTCCAGGAGATCCTCATCATTACCTGCAGCATTACCGCTGACCGGCACGCCGCCCGCCTTGCAAGCATCGAGATGGTTCTGCGGGATCTTCAGCGTCCTCTGAAGCTCCACTGGTGCTTCCACGAAAGTGGCTGTCAAGCCTGATGCAACGTGCCACTCAATGTGACAGTGGAAGACCCAGACACCTGTACGGTCAGCTTCTCATGATCTTTGTCCAGACGAGTTGAAGAGGAACAAGGACTGGAGCATACCTGGATTTGTGGCTCGGAAGCGCAGGACCACATTGCCGTTTGGCCAGACAACAACAGTGTCGCGCCTCATGGGCGTGGCAGAGAAGGCGTCTTTCGGCACCTCGGACTCCTTGTAGACACCTGCATCCTCCTCACTGCGATAGACTGCTTGAAAATGGTGCCCGTGGATGTGGAACGGGTGCCGACCACTATCCATGTTGTTGATGACAACCTGCACGACCTCGCCCTTCTCAAGAACAAACGTGTTGGTGTAGTCGCCGTAAATCTTGGGGTTCGTCGCCAGACCGGCTGCAGTGAGGGCGGTGTAGAGAGTGGGAACCTTGGGCTCCCGGTAGGTGATATTGTTGAAGAATGCGTAGTTGGCTCCGTCGCCGAGGTCATCCATGATGACGTTGAACTCCACGCTGCGGTCAGGAGCAGGCAACAGGTCCATCTCGTCGTATGGCACAAGGCTCATGTCATCGATGGGGCTGAACTCATCTATGAATGCAGGCTTTGGGAGCGACTTGGCATCGTCGTATACCAACCAGCCGGTGACGTTCCAGTCCAAGTCGTCGGGAATCACGTCGAAAAGGGACTAGAGAGATGAGATAAGCACGAGAAACAGTGGTGCGTTTACAGAATGTCTTACCAGATCCATACTGCTGACGATGGGAAAATTGCTGCCGCCGTCAGCCTTGGACGTCACCAGGAAACTGTACCGCTGGCCGGCTGAGAGGTAAATCATGTTCGTTTTGTGAGGTTTCGTATAGACACCATCGATCTCGACGACAGTCAAGTCGTGGCCCTCGAACCACAGATAGTGCGAAGCAAACGCACCAATGTTGATAACGCGGAACAGATAAGTCCTGCCAGGCTTTACTGAAATCTTATGGTTCTTCTCCTCGTTGATCAGAGCCGCCTGGGGCACCGGCTCGGCGCCAGTGGGGTTGGTCTTGGACATGAACTGTGGAATCAAGTTTTGCATCTGATCGTGATACCAATCAGATAGTGTCACAACAATCTCCTTGTCGTATTGTTCGACAAAGGGTGACTTGGGGTCATGGATGATCAGCGGGCCTCTTAACCCATCAGGATATTGACCTCTGGTGTGAGAGTGATACCAGTAGGTGCCGGGTTGATTAATCTACAACGGACAAGCCGACTCTTGGTTAAGAACGTTTTCTGAACGGGCTTGAATGACAAATTGCTTACGGTGAACTCGTACGTGAATGATGAGCCCGGCATGATAGGGCATTGAGTGACCTGAGAAGGACCGTCCATGTGGTTCTCGCCCTCCATGAAAAGGCCATGGAAATGCAGCGACGTTGACTGATTGCCGAGGTCATTTTTGACATTGATGACGATGGTGTCGCCAACGTTGGCCTCTATGGAAGGAATAGGCCATTTCCCGTTGATGCCGATGGTTGGCCTCTCAAAGGCGCCGTCGGGATTGGCCCTAACCCAGCCGACGGAAAAGTCGTAGGACACGGTAGCGGCGCGGGCTAGGTGCAGGAGGGAAGCCCAAAGCAGCGCCCGCATACTGCAAGGCACCATGGCGGCTCAAGACGATGCTATCAAGGGGAATGCCTTGTTCTCGTCTGGTCTCTCGCCAAATGCGCTCACCCGCGCGCAACAAGGCTGATGGGAGACGGAGCGCGGGCGCAACTGGAATGACTGACTGTGTCGGGAGGTGAAACAAGGGGCCCAGGGTCAGCAGACAGCGCAAAACATGCGAAAATGGCGGATCCCAGCCGAGGCCAGGGACCAGTTAGACACGTGGACGGGCGAGATGCGACTGTGCCGGCACGTTCGGGCGGCGTGCGTAGAGTTGCCGAGATCGGGCTTGGGAAAATCGGAGAGATGATGAATTTTTCTGCCTCGCTTTTTTTCCCTTTTCTTATCTGATCATCTGATAATCACGCAAGTGCGTCGTGCGGGTAGGTAGGGGTGAAGCCGAGGGAGGCTTGTCGCCTGTCTGTGGGAAGGATTTCCTAGTCTAGTTTTTAAAAGGGGGGCAAATGGCCCTGAGTGGATGGACCAGATCATCGGGCGGCGCGCGGAAATGCCGCTCGGGCTAATTTCGAACTCGTTTTCCCATTTCTTTCTTCCGACCGTACATTCGAAGCGCGAAAGTCAGTCAGCTTCAAGGGGAAATAGAGTATCGACTGGTCGGGCGACGGACGTTGCCGGCTCAGTGCTCCCTGCTGCTTGATATAACGGTAACCAGAAGCACAAACTGAACAGGGGCAACGGTCCGCGTCCTGTCGCCTGTCGTTTCTCCACTGTTGCTTCGTGTGACTTTTTTTGCCAGCCATCGGCTGAGAATCTGAAGCGGCCACCGCACTTCCATTCCACCCAGCAACCCCAGCTTGCTGCTCGCCGCCATCATGCTTACCGACTTCTTTTCTGCGCCGGTATTTCTGCTCATTTTCCGGGAGACGCTGGAGACGGCCATCATCGTCTCCGTGCTGCTTGCGTTCCTGAAGCAAACCCTGGGCGGGCCCGACAGCGACGCTCGGCTGTACAAGACGCTCCAAAGACAGGTGAGTGGCGACGACTCGGGCACGGCTCAACACGACATGTGACGTCTCATACCTCTGTGCACATTTACTTATTCAATCAAACAGGTCTGGCTAGGCACTGCTGTTGGCTTTCTCATCTGCCTCGTCGTTGCTGCCGCAATTGTCGGCGTCTTCTACAGCCTCGGTCGCGATGCTTGGGCCGACCATGAGTACTACTACGAGGCCGTCTTCTCGCTCGCCGCGTCCATCCTCATCACCATAATGGGCGTCGCACTCCTGCGCATCGGCCGGCTGCAGGAGAAGTGGCGCGTGAAGCTCATCGCCGCCATGGAGCAGCCAAAGAGGACCGGCGCCTCGCAGCCGTGGCTCAAGCACATGCTGCGCAAGTACGCCATGTTTGTCCTGCCCTTCATCACCATCCTACGAGAGGGCATCGAGGGAATCGTCTTTGCCGCCGGCATCTCCTTCTCGGCTCCTGCTACTGCGCTTCCACTATCAATTATTGCCGGCCTGCTCGTCGGCGCTCTGGTCGGATATGTCATTTATCAGTGCGTCGTCACCCGAATCATATTTGCCAAATTCCTCGCTAACCGCTTTTTCGTCTTTAGGGCCGGTTCCACCGCCAAGATTCATGTGTTCTTGGTCATTTCAACCTGTTTCTTATATTTGATTGCAGCGGGTTTATTTTCCCGTGCTGTCTGGTTCTTCGAAGCCCAGCAGTGGAACAAGGTCATTGGTGGCGACGCTGCCGAGCTCGGCGATGGACCTGGATCCTACGATATTGACAAGAGCGTATGGCACGTAAACGTAAGTTTTTTCACACCCCACAAGCCTCCGCAGTCTCAAAGCCTGATTCCCTGTAGTGCTGCAGTCCTCAGCTGAACGGTGGCGGTGCTTGGGGAATTCTGAACGCCATCTTTGGCTGGACTAACTCTGCAACGTACGGCTCTGTCATCTCTTACAACATCTACTGGGTCGTCGTCATCTCTGGATTTCTTACTCTGAGATTCCACGAGAAGAACGGCCGCTATCCTTGGGCAAGGGCCAAGGTCAAGGACACCAATGCCGAAGCGCAGCCACTGCTTACATAGCGCAGATGTGGAAATTTAGCAGTTGTATTCAATACAACTATACTAGGATCTCAAGCTGTTCTCTTACCACTGCTACATCTGCTGCCGCGTATCGGTAAGCCCAGCGTAGCAGAGTCGATGCGGCATTTTCGCTGCATCCTAGCCATGCCCATGCTTTCGTAGCAGATCGAGAACAGTATAGCGTGTTTTGTGGCGTTCACGGGCTGTTGAAGTTCAAATGGGCTGCATACATTTAAGCCGAGGTCAGAATATCTTAGAATGCCACATACAAAGTCCATGGACTTTTTGGAACCACATCCACATCCACAGTCACGAGTAGAACTGTCGATATACCAAACTACGTATAGTCTTCTTACTGCTTCCTGGATTGGTTGCCCGATGATTCGCCACTCTCACGTACCGCAGTTGTGGGTATCAAATCCATCAATCCTATTAAGTCGCCGCTATGCGCACTGCCGGCAAATGATTTACAGAAAGGCGTACACCACAAGGCATAGGGAAATGGTGGCAACAGCCAGATTGGCCTCACTGCTGACCCGAATAGACGTTGCTTGGCCTTCGGCATTGCCTTCTGGCGTAGCATGGTCCCCCCCCGCGCCGGCTTTCCCAGCATCATCATTCTGCAGATCTTTTCCATTGGCATCCTCCCGGGCACCGCCTCTTTGAACGTCTCCTGCCTCGTTGTCTTCTTTTTCTCCTTCTTTCTCGCCGCCTCTTACCTTTCCATCCATGATGTCGTCCTTCAACTCATCAATCTCAGATAATTGCATGCAGATCAGTTCACTCTGGACATCGCCGGCCAAGTCATTCTGCTCAAGTCCCCTGCTGGTTATAATGAATGTGCATGGAAACCTGGCAAGCTCAGAGAATAATTGCTCCAATGCTTCTGTCCGAGAGAGTGGTTGTCAGGAGAAGCAACGGCGATTCGCCCGGGCCTGTACTCTTTGTTACTGCGCAGCTTCTCAGCTAGTGTCAATGGCTAATGCGTGTTTATCGCAGTTGTCCAAGGGAGGATACAGCCTACGCCGCGCACCCCCATTTTGCGATGTCATGTTGTTGCAGCTTGTAGGGAAAGCGTTGTCTCGAAATCTACATAGATCAGCACCTTGTTCCGTTGGCAAGCGCTTAATGCCACCTGTAGATGTAGCCTAGCCAAGTCCGTCTACGGCGAATGTAGCCTTGGTAGTAGGTTCAGTTCGATGTAGCGCCAAATATCGTCGGCCTGTTCAAGGAGCTTGGGCTCTTGTTTCGATCGCTGTGAGCGGCTCATGCATAACTGCACTCCTGAGTCAGGCAATAGGGTCGCGGTCAACTCAAACCCCTCCTCAATCCAACAACTAGCCTTAGCCCAGGGGCCTTGCCCTCTATGACGCCTTTTCCATGACACGCCGCTTTCTGTCGAATACAATATTTCCATCCTTGCAATAAACAAAATGGAAAGACGTTGTTTCGGGCTGAGATTTCTGCTCGTTTGGAGCGCATTGAGTCTTGACTTTATGCATTCGGGAACAAGCCAGATGTCACAAAACGCACCGGGGGCTTCGTCCCCTCTGTGACCGATTGTGATTAGGACCCAGGGCAGTGAGTTGCATTGATCCAAGACCGTTCCGAGAGCAAATTTGATTTCATCAGACCCTGGTGGAACGAACTCATTCAGGCTATCAACCTCCCCGAGATAGTACTCAGTACCATAACCATAGTCTGGTGTTTTCCAACATACAACGTCGTTTTGAAAGTGTTCCCAGTCAGGACTGATATTTCGGAGATAACAAGTGGATGTAGCCCACGTCTCCACTTCTTGTCGAGGTAATATAAAGCAGAAGTTTCCATATCGAGCCATTGTTGCTGGATGAGTGCCGGCACTTGACTGCAATTTGCCCAGCCGTAAGAAACAAGCATGGCAGGCCCACAGAACCCAACACAAGAAGACTCTTGTCGTACGTCTTCATTTCGCTTTAACTCATTGAGAGAGAATTCTTGGAAGATTGTGCATGTTTACCAGGTGTCGCAGTGGTGCGAGTCGCAGATGCCATGAGGATCAGATGATGTTATTAGTGAAAACTGATGCAGTGAGAAGCTAGGACAAATTACATGGATCATCTGTGCTGAGTCTCAAGAAGCACAGATAAAAAACTTCAAAGGAACTGACATGACTACCAGCCTGTCTTGTGTCCCTTTTCCTTTTCTTCCTTGTTTGTTCTTGGCTTGGCTAGTGCAGCACATTCTAGTATTACATGTCGTGCTCGTGTTTTTCCAGGAAACGGTGCGTAAGCCGCAGGCAGGGGGGAAAGTTCACAGAGGCGCATAATGAAACTCATCGTTCCCAGAAGAGAATCCTTCCAACAGGGGACCAAGAGCCCTGAAACCCTGCGATGGCTTCTAACAAGGCTAACCGACCACAAATGTCAGCCCAGGTTTGAATTACTTCAAAGGTTAGCCCTTTGATGGGCGGTCATGCTATGCCCACGTCGCGCAGCCACATAACCATTGCAGAGATTACAAGCGAGCCTTGATGGTTTAAAAAGCAAAAAGAGTTGGACGCCCAATCCGCCTGCCTTCTTATTAGGTGTGGCGCAGTCATGCTCATTTCATTTCAGCTGTAAGCGTGCGCGAGGCTGCGCAACCTGCACTTTCTCAATTCCCTTGACCCTCCACGCTCTCCAAAGGTTCCGTGCTGGCAAGCAGACGATGGCAGATCCCCTGAGTATTGCCGCATCGATTGTCGGGCTTCTCACTGCTGCAGGCAAAATATGCAACGTGGTGTCGGGTTTCATAGCAAGCACTGCGGCAGCGCCGAGCTCCGCCGCGTCGACGTTGGAAATCGTTGGAGACATGAGATTGACGCTGTCAGCTATCCAGGACATGGTCGAATCGCACAATAGCTTTCCATCCTCGCGAAAAAGCCTCATCCAGCTAGACCATTTTACCATAGTCATCACACATTCTGTGGTGACAATTTCGGAACTTGAGGCGCTCGTTTGCCAGGACAATGACCTAAAACATCGATTGAAATGGGCCTGGAACGAAAAGAAAATTCTAGGACTTTTGCCTCGATTGGAATCCCAAAAGAGTTCGCTAGCCCTCATGATGGCGATTCTCCAGTGGTACGCAAAATCGGAACACAAATTGAATCTCAGTGGTTTCAACTGACCCTCATCTTCATGACTCTAGTAAATCAGACACTGAAGCCACAAACTGCCAAGGTAGACTATTGGCCAAAGTAGACGAAGTGCTGCAGCAAAATGAAACCCTCATGCAGCGTATGCAACATCTAGAAAGTAGCGTGATCCCAGACTTCCGATCAGTCAAATTCCTAGACGACTCATCCTCGATTATTTCCGCTCGTCGTTTGTCCAGACTCAGTGTCTATAGTACGAGCGTTGTCCCGGTAGCAAGGGCAAAGAGACTCGTATCTGCCGTTGCAAGGCTTTCACTGGCCGACTTTGAGGCGGCCCTTCAGAGCTCACGGGTTTACAACCGCACCGAATCTAATGAGTCAGACGTTTCATACACAACGTCAACAGCGCCAACGAACGCTTGGAGTATGCTCTCTGGGTTGAGTCTAAACGATCTATCAATCACATCTGTTTTTCGGCTGCCACTAGCTCTAGAGGATCTCAATGTTTTTGCAACAGAGACAACATTCTCAGCTTTGCTATCCGAACATCCTACACCGTTAACAGGAACTGCACATACAACCCCGGTTGAAACAAGCATACCGGTGCTGGAGGCAGCGATCGGAAATAGTCAACGAAATCCAAGGGCGGGTTCGAATGTTTCTGGCCGACACAAGGGGGCAACTACAGGCCTCCTGGCTTCTGCACTTCTTGCGTCAAGAACAAAAAGCTATCTCGACAATAGGGCCCGAGGTACAAAAGTGATATTGCCAACTCTAAAGTAAACAATCCTTCACGTGCTGGGGTTTGCATTCTAACGCTTCAAATACAGGATAGTACTTGTTGGAGGCGCCGATGCTTTGAAATCCGATATGCTACAATCTTTTGTCTTTCCAGAAAAAGCAGCATCGGGAGAGAAAGCTACGCGGGGCTTCGATTCCATGAGTTTACATATGAGGTAGGTGATCCCCCCCCCAAATTATGTTGCACTGATCCAAGATTTCTCCAGTAGCTGATTTGAGATAGGGTTGGCAATAAACAGATAAAATTGCTTCTCTACGATACGACAGGGCAAGAAGGGTACTCTGGCCTGCGTTCACGAACATATCTAGGCGCGGACTTGCTTCTGATCTTAGCAAATAACACACCTGGTAAGGAGTTCCACGACGTCAAAGATAGCTGGATTCTTGAGGTTTCCCGCTGTTGCCCCAACATTCCCTATATTGTGGTAGGAACGAGATGTCAGTATTACGGTGACGCAATGCGTTCTGAAAGAGAAATGTTCAAAGAAACCAGAACATCAGAGCGAACAGGACCTTACGAGTATCTTGAATGCAATGTGGCAAATACAAATTCTGTCAGAGATGTCTTTAACCAGGTAAGTGACTGCAAGAATCCATGCAAGGGAGCGAACAATTATGCCGACTAGACTTCATCGGCAGGCAATTTTTACGGTACTGAGAAAACATACCAAGACGAAAAGATGGAAGATTCCGGACCCCCGTGCCCGGGATTCATACACTCCACAGCATGATTCGGATGCGAAGGATCTTTCCAATCCCCCCAGCGCCTCAACATAATGGTGCTCGGCGGCTAGCTATAATGGACTGGGACGTTGTCCACAACCCAAAAAATAAATGAGTGGCCAAAGAAAGAATGTGGAATCCAGCGATATTGGCTGACATCTATCACACGACTGGTTACGAGCGGGATACCTCGGCAGTCAGATACCATAGCATTTTGGCACCTTGGTCCTGGAGACTGCTATTTAACATCAATTATGAAAATATAACCTAGTTGCTCATACCAGTGCAGACTGTGAAAGGATATAAGTGGCTCTGAGCATATTAAGATGGCATAAGGCCGTGCGCACAAGAACGAGCGGGTTTTTCGAATCGCTGTGAATACCAGCGGACCAAATGTGACGTATGGCTGGTTGACAATACAAATTGTGAAGCGTGGCAGCGTAAGCAGATTTTAGTAACTGTGAATCAATTCAGAGAGCCATCGGCCTCATCCCTTCGCATCTCTTCACGCTGATAGCGGATGCCTTCCAGGAACACACCACGTCTCACAGCGGTGGAATGGCACACATCAAATCCGCCTGCAGGCAAGGCTAATTACCCATGTTATCTTCTCGTCGTCTGTGGTCATGACCTCCAGAGCAGCGTCTCAAGAAGGGCCAGCGGCAGCCGACCATGTCTTCACGCGAGACCTTTTCGACAATAATCGGTAGTTGCTCCTCCTCATGTCACTTCATTAGGCTCATCATGGCGCTCCCACCTCCCACGACCAGTCAAAGGTTTCTTATAAAGTTCTAGATGCGACGGGTCGCGGCACTTAATGCCTCTGTCAAAGCAGTTGCCGCAGATCGTAATGCCCTTGCATTCTTTGCAAGAATACCGAGAGGTTTCAGAGACGCAGCACGTGCACGCGTCACACCACGCCTCTCGAATGTCGAAAGGGACAGTCGCAACAATCTCAGTGAAAGGTTCTTCGTTGGCAAGACTAAGCGACGGCTCCCCATGTTCCAGCAACAGCTCGACAATTCGAGGGCTACTTGCACGACGAGCCCACCAGATGAGACTTTTGCCAAAACCACCGTGGTTCGTGAGGGAGCTGTAGCGGGGAAGAAGAAGCTCCACGGTCCGCTCGTGGCCGTTCGCCACTGCTGCAAAAAGGGCTGTGGAACCGCGCCAGTCCCGGCTCATCGGGTCGATGCGTGCGTCGGCGAGGAGATACTCTACCACACGAACACGTCCATACCTTGAAGACATGAAGAGGGTAGATCGCCCACTGTCGTCCGTCTTGTAAAGCTCTGCATCTGAAACAGCTTGAAGCACCTTGAGCAATGAGAGGTTCCCATACTGCGCTGCGTAGAAGATGGGTGTGCGATTGTGCCTGTCGGGCACAGTAATATCGGCCCCTTTCTCTATCAGATATTCCACCACTTCTTTATGGCCGTTATAGGCAGCTTCATTGACGGCGGTCCAGCCACGGTCGCTCACAGCTGAAATGTCAGCTCCCTTGTCCAACAGCAGCTGTACGATATCTAGCCTTCCTCTATGAGAGGCACCGTGAAGAGCAAAGTCGTACCGGCCGCCTGAAGCATTGACATCGGCCCCCTTATCCAGCAGTAGCCGCACAATATCCAAATGACCCCTATAGGAGGCAACCTGTAGTGCAGTGCCGAATGTACCTCCTTGCTGATTTACCTCTACTCCTTTCTCCAGCAAAATCTTTGTGATCTCGAAGTTGCCCCCCGAGCACGCAGCTTGTAGAACATTACCGTACCTACCGCCCTGTGTATTAGTAT
Organism: Paramyrothecium roridum; assembly: GCA_003012165.1. Lineage (NCBI taxonomy): Eukaryota > Fungi > Ascomycota > Sordariomycetes > Hypocreales > Stachybotryaceae > Paramyrothecium > Paramyrothecium roridum. The sequence goes on from PXOD01000830.1 coordinate 17,368, forward strand.
CAGCCCCCTTGTCCAGTAACAGCTGCACACCCTCTACACTGCGTCTAGAACAGACAGCTTGTAAAGCACTTCCATATTTACCCCCCTGCACATTGACGTCTGCCCCTTTATCCAGCAATAAACGCATCATTTCCAAGTTCGGTGCGTAAGAGGCGGCCTGAAGGGCGTTGCCGTAATGGCCACCTTCCGCGTTAGGATCGGCTCCATTGTCCAGCAGTAATCGTACAAGGTCCAGATGGGAGTTGTGGGTGGCAACTTGGAGAGGGTTGCCGTAAAAACCTCCTTGTTCGTTCACATTGCATCCACTGTCTATCAGAACTCTCGTGACCTTCTCTAGGCCGGCACCGCAAGCATAATAGATCTTGGTTCCGGTGGAGTTGGGCACACCAAATTTGATCCAGTCCTCATCTGGATTATACAAGTGACACCACCGACGGAAGGTAACTTCGGTTTGCAGGAATCGAGCTGCTAGCTGGACGACCATTTCAGATTTTTCAGCTAATGGAGCAAAGCTCAACCAGTAACATGCTGCATACCATGCCAATGGGCACTCATTCGCAATGGTAGACAGCTCGCCTTCAATATCGGTAAGATACGTCAAGCAAACTCTGGTGATTGTGATGGTACTAGTCTCCAAATCGAACCCTTCTGTGGTAAGCAAATATTCTTTTACCGAAAAATGGATCAGATGTAGCTCCTTGACATTTCTTCCGTTGTACGCTTTGGCACTGACGATCGAGACCAAACTGGGGCAGTACCGTAGAACATCTGCCTCGCTAAATAGTCTGTTTTCAACATCAAAGCGCTGGCTGTCGTCATCAATCTTCGTGGCTATAATCTCTATAGCCTCCGATATCCTCAGGGGTGTCTCCGAGTGAACAAGGAACTGAAGCAAACGAATCGCGTCAGACTTAAAATCTGACGGGATGCTATTCAGCATGCCGCGGTACGTTGCGTTCAGGTCACGCGGCAGGGAACTAAGAGTTTTTCTGATGGCGTTCGGACTGGGGCATTTCGCGAGGCTACTGAGTTGACAATATGCCCATTGGAACCTTCAACCATATCTTATTAGCATTGTCCTTGCAGGATTAGTTTGGTGGAAGCGCACATTCCGTCAGCCCCATCCCCAACTTTCTCGGATATTTCCTTAACAAGGTCCTGACTCAAGCCTTTTTCATTGAAGGAGGGGCTGTGCTCAATCGTCCAGAGCACATATGAGTGTATGTCAGCATCAATAGATTTCTTATCCAAGGATATGCAATTTTCTTCACTGAAGTAGCGCGGAATCTCTCGTCGTAGGTCTGCTTCGGGCCGAGCAGTTATGATGAAGCGTGCAGCTCCTAGGCTCTGAGACCCAATCCAGCTCAGAATCTCGTCTCGCGTGTTGCACTCATCTAGAGCATCGATAACAATAGAAACAGCCCCGATCGCTTGCATCATTGAATCAAGACAGGCTACCAAGGCCAATTCGTCAGGTTGTCGTGTTCCACTGTCACAAGATGTATAAAGCTTGTCGAGCTTCTCTGTACCTTCGCCACTCAGTAAATAGATCTGGAATGCTATAGAGCGTAAGAAACCATTGAAGGTCTGTTTTTGAAGATCGTTGAAGTCGAAGAAGTGCGCGAGGGAGGTACCAGGGTTTGCTTGTTGAAGGTCATCGAGAATGACCGTACTCAAGACGGTCTTACCGCATCCTGCTAGGCCATGGAGCCAAAGGTTCCGTCGTGCCCCTGACTTCCATTCCTGAAAGGCCGAACTATTGATGAGCCACTGACCAGTACCTACGTGGCGCCGCTTCTTCGCGTGGTTGGCGTTCGTCGAATAGTCTGGTGGGTTCAGCCACTGCTGAATCTTGGTGACTCGAGTATCTGAATTCATAGTCGCTACCATGACATTTGTTTCCACAACCGCTTGTTGCACCGTACTAAGGTTCTGTTCAACTGTTCAAAGTTAAGAAGAGATCGTCAAATTATCTGACAACAATCTGGGACTAACTAGAATTGAGAACTTGTATCACAGGCTTCTCGCCCTCTATCCGACTCGGCAATATTTGATTCAAAAGATCTTTTGCATATGCCGCTGCCGCCATTGCCGCAAAGCCCTGCCATTGCTTGTTTTTATGCGAGTCGGAATAATCGCATATGCCGCGGATCACCAAACATGGGAAATGGTTCATCAGGCCTGCCGCTTCCATCTCAAAACAAAGAACCCCATGACTAGCCGCCAGTTCATCGCGCGCAATAGCATCTTTCATCAGTTGGTTTGCGCTCGCGATTATTCCGTAGTGAATCGCAGGGTTGTCGTCTTGTTCATCACGTTCCGGCCGACTAATCAGAAGTGTCGGGTCGTTGCCACATAATTCTTCGCATCGAATTGCAGAGTTCTGATGTACAAAGTCGGAGCGGTATAGCCTATCCATATCTACAGGTGGCCGAGAGTACTCTTTCCTGAGCTTAGGCCATTGCTCCAAGGCTCGGTCAATCTCTGCGCTAAGCTGATGACCTTTTCTCCGGTACTTGGCTTCGAGCTTGCCCACCGCGGTCAAAAGCAATGGGGGCGGTTGGTTCAGAGTGCCGGTATGTTCGAATTTCCGGTCTTGTATCGCTTTGCCATAGTCATATTGGAAAACCCCACCCTTGCCGTTGTCACGGCTGCTAACCACGATGTCTCCAAGCCGTACATCACGTTGAGCATGCGGAGCTGGCGCTCCGCCTCCAATGCCAACCATCAGTCCTATGCGGACATTTGGGAAAGTACGCAACATGTCTCTTGCGACCGTTGCGGCGGAGGTTGTGCCGTATTCGGATTTGGGCAGAACGGCCATAACGACATTGTGTTTCCCGATCCTCCCAAGAGCATAGCTATTGTTATCATTATCGGCCATGATCTCAAGCTCATCGTGCTCTTCATCGAAGAAGGCTTGCGCGGCCACAAATTCGGTAACAAGAGCGCAAATCCAGCCCACCGTATATTGTTGAGGGTCTGACATTGCCGAATGTGTAGAGTAACGATGGACCGGATTATGTTTATTGGAAGGGTGCTCGCTCAATCAAAAAGATAGATTATGACGAGGGGTTTTACGACAATTACCCGCTTATTATAGGGCGAGACCTCGAAGGATGACTTCATTATTTAAGCCGCAGGGATCCGTCTGACCATGCAGAGCCGCAGGCAGCAATTTGCCAGGGTAGCAAACCAACCTGAGCCAAGCTGGCCATAGAGTGCGGGTTAAAAAAAGAAAAGGCTATTTTAGTCAAGTCCATTTGCGCTTTGAAACCTGAACTTCTGGCCGAGAAGGGATCGGAGGCTGAGTACTTCCGGTTCACCAAATATTCCACTGCCATCGTCATCGTGAAGGCATACGAGCACGGAGAGAAGCTTCTGGAGGCTGCTATATGAATATGGTCACCTTGATTGTGCCCATCTTGGTGTGATGCACGCCATATTCCATCGGCACAGAGGCACTACAGGATCAGGAAACTGACTCCAGCAGAGTCTTCTTGTTACCACTTTGTCGCATGCAGCCGTTCTAAGTTGCAGGGACCACTGGCTCGTCTTTCGTATTTGCAGCCTGTGATTCCATCGTATAGTCAAAGCCTGGTTCGGTACCAACGTTTATGAGTGTCTAGGCATTGTTCATGCTTTTGACATTGACATGCGGGTTTGACGAGCCACAGGAGCAACTATGGTGATACTGGCATACTCCGAGAACTTTGGTATCAGGAGCATGTACAATCATTGCCAAAACTAATGCAGCTGACGGCTTCTTTCGTCATATCACGAGTAGCACAAGCGCCCTGCCTGTAAGAGACCACGTCTTGGAATGCAGTGCTTATTAGTAGCACTAGACCAGTTGGCAGTAACTGGGGCATGGGCTTACAGTTTAGCTATTTAACAACAAAAGGCCACAGGACACGACAACTAGTTTGCCCAAGTATTACCAAACTTCGAGGGCTTTATTTTATTTGGATTAACACTAGCTACAAAGAGGCAGCATTTCGCCGCTATTTTTTGCAGCAAATCAATTCGACGTGTCATCGTCGTTTAGCAACGGGAAGGGGGAAGCTCCCGTCGCACTAGTCGGATCGCGTTTCGCCGACGTGCAACGATTGTTTTGTTTCACGGACGACTTCACGGTGATTGGGCTAAAGCTTGCATTTTCACGAACATGAACCTGGCGCTTGTTCCTATTTGTATTTTTTGGTTCTCGTTCATGGCGAATTTTCGCCGATGGTGGCGTCCTACCATTTCCAGTGCCATTATTGTGCCCTCAAGCCTTCCATAGCCCAGTTCCTAGTGCAAGAAGTAGACCGGCAGTTGCTGAAACGTAGCGGACATTCGGAGTTTATTCGTCCCCGGCTCTAGAAGCAATCGACACACATCGTGTTTGGCATCATGAAGTTGCGTATAAAACAATGTTCAACCCATTTCAATGGTACATATTGGTTCCTAAAATCTTTCAAACTACTTATACCTCAACTTCCATCCAAATAAATCCGAGTAGCTTACAGAACCCCATCTCATCGTTGACCCCGCTCGAAGGTTGCACTGTCGACTTGCATCACAACTTGCACCAAGATTTTTCAACTGCTTTGGCAATCTTCTTCACCATCATCAAAATGGGTACCTTGTTCGACATGGCTCGCGTCACGCTGTTTGGCGCAAAAAACAATGCCACCCGGAAAGGCACACAGAAGTTCAATCCCGCTCGGGATATACCGTCACTAGCCCGGAAGATAATCCTCATCACAGGAGGGGCTAGTGGAATGGGTCGACAGACAGCCGTAGAGCTTGCTCGCTGCGGCAAACCCGCTCGCATCTATGTCGCAGACCTGCCGCGGAGTAAAGAAAGCGGCTTAGAGGTGGCACAGCAGATCACACAAGAGGCGTTCGGAGCTTCTCAATCGAAACCGCCGACGGAGATCCGCTATCTCGACCTAGATCTCGGCTCGTTTGAAGGTACTCGCAAATGTGCTGCTGAGTTTGTTGCGCAAGAGCAGCAATTGGATATCCTCATACTCAACGCCGGTGTTCTCAACCATGTGCCGAGGTTGACAGCGGAAGGTTACGAATTTCATTTCGGGATCAACTATCTCGGACATGCTCTTTTGTCAAAGTTGCTAGCTCCAATACTGCTACATACAACTGAAAAGCAAGAAAGAGCTGATGTTCGCGTCGTCATTCTATCGAGCGAAGGTCATATTTCAGCACCTCCAAATGGTGTCGACTTTGAGGCAGTCAAGACCGACTGTCGAAATATGGTAAGTCAAACCTGAGAATCATTGATCCCAATCATGAAATGCTCACGTCTGGGTGACTTGTAGAGCTGGTTCAGACGTTACGGCCAAAACAAAATCGCCACAATCGGTCTGGCAAAGGAATTTGCAGGCCAGTACCCGCAAATCAGAACAGTGGCCATTCATCCTGGAAGGGTGTCCACCGGAATTGCTACATCTGTAGAGCAGAAATACGGCTTCATCTTCCGCCTCATCAGACCACTTCAAGACGCAATCTCTGTCCCCGTGACCGTCGGAATCAACAACCATCTATGGGCTGCGACAAACCCCAACGCTATCAGCGGTACCTACTATGATCCTGTTGGGATTCCGGGAAGAATGTCGTCGCGGGCGAAAGATGACAAATTTGTGAGAAGACTTCGCGAATGGACTGACAATGAGTTGAGCGGAGTAAAGCCAATTGCTTAGTTTCTAATGAGAGCAATGTCCTAGCGAAATGGAGCAAGGCATGTTCACATCGGCTCACATCGAGGTGGTCAAATCTTCTATTTAATTCTACACGCGAGGCACCCGGCTTTGGATTCATCACTGAACAATAATGCCGATCAATGTATTAGAATCACAATCAATTCATTCTCAGGTATGATTATTCATCACATTAATAATTATCCAGAGCTGATTTTGTTGACTTGCTTCTAGCTTGTTCGATCTTATAAACTCCTCTCATTCTCATGAATATCTATTAATGATGATCTCGATTTTAGTGCCTGTTCACGCGTACAAGTGCTGGGAATAGATGGCTTCTATGCACAAAGGCCACAGCGTCATAGAGGATTAGCATAAAGTAAAAGATAAAATCTACAACGCAGAAGACATCCGTAAAACTGTGATCCTTTATGTGGCATGATGTCAATACCAATACGCATTCAGACCTACGGCATCGTGGTCCCAACGCGAGCTATAAAAATGGAGCCGCAACAAAAAAGAGAACGTCACATACAACAGCCGGTGTTCGCTGGTCGTCACCGACCCAACTACTAATCTGCCGATTACATGCTTAATTAGGGGAGAGCGGACGGGATCCCATGCTTTCATGTATCTATGGTCGTATGTGATAGGGACCGAAATGTAGCGGTAGAAGAGGAAAATAATTGTCAAACAGATCAAAAAATTTGGCATCATTATGATACATCGTGGGCTCTGGACAGTGTCCAGAGTTCCAATCCGCTCCTTGTGTCTGTTCCATCAGAACTTCCTTCAGCTTACAACTTTACAGTTCTACCCGACTGCGTGATCTAATCCTCTCTCCATATACCAAGAAGACCCAGGGAATAGGAATGAACGCTACACCTAGGAACCCCAACACACTGTTACCCCAACCAAGTCCTAGTTCTGAATACATTCTGGGAGCTGCTAGAGGTAATAAAGCTCCTGCAAATGAACGTAGAACTGTATTCGCAGCCAATGCAGATGCCGCGGAGTCGGAATCAAAAGCATCAACGAGATACATCATGGTGGGCATCTTGATCCGATTAGCAATCACTTCATTCCTAATACCACTTCTCACTTACCATAATAAAGACAAACCCCAACCCAACAAAAGTCGTGCCAATAATAGGCATAATCCAGTGTATCTCCTTTTCAACCCCCCAGCCGTACCAGAACATACCAACAGGAATAGTTGGAGCCATATAGGCCATAAGGGGGAGCCGATCTTCCGGCATACTTCGCCCCCTTTTTGACGCCCGTGCGATGGCAATAACATCGCTGAGTCTGCTCTGGACAAGGACCCCAATAAACATGCCAGCGCCAAGTCCAATATAAGACAGGCCGGATGTGGATGTAGAGAAGCCATACTGTCCCTGGAACACCGTTGGGAAGCTTGCAAATAGCAAGAACATCAACCCGAAACTGAAGGCCACAGCCAATGAAAGACAAAGAACCATCGGGGATAGGAAGAGCATCCTAATTGGGCGTGCAAGCCTGTGCAGGGCATTCTTCCAAGCTATTGGATCTCGTGGTTTTTGACATGTAGTGTCGTTTAATCTGCGTCGTCGATGAGCTTTTCGAGCCAGGATGATTTTGGGTGAAGTTTCTCTGAGAAAGCAAATGCCAGGAACGGCAAGGACCAAACTCTGAAGCGGCAGCAGTGTCAGAATCGTCGTTATTAACAAATTCCATGCTTTTCCATCAAACTTACCGCAATGGCCAAGATACGGAATACCCATCGCCAACCCAGATATTGGGCCACGAAGCCTCCTGCAATGGGACCTAGGGTGGGACCAAGCATCGGTCCAAGAATAATCATGGCCATCCACTTGCCTCTCTTCTCCCTGGGTATAACGTCCGCCAGCGTGCCGCCACTAAGAGCCAACGAGGCTGCGGCCGCGGATCCGCTAATGAATCTGAAGGCAATGAATTGAGCAAGACTCGTGGCAAGCGCACAGCCGACAATGAAAGCGAGAAAGATGCCGCTTGTTAATGCGTAGATGGGCAAACGTCCATAGAGCTCTGACAGAGGCGCAAAGACCAAGGGTCCAAGGGCAAGACCAAGAACGTATACAGATACTGCCATGGTGGTTACTGTTGCATCCGCAATTCCGAAATCGTCCATGAGTTGCTGGGCTCCGGGAACGAACATTGTGGCGGCGAGATTTCTATGCAAACACTTTCAGCACTTCCATAACGTATGCCTGGACAAATCTTAGTGCTCTGAGAAGGGATTCGTACCCAATTAGCAAGATCGTGGCCACAATCACTACCTGCAAATACCGTTGACTGGCCGGCCAGTTCATGGGGTTCTCAGGATCGTCAGGCCCGTCCCATCCATGCGACTGCAGCTCAGCAGCATTGGGTGAATGAGACAACTCCGAGCTCCCCGAGCATTCTGCTCTTTTGTTCTCCTCATCCTGTAGGCCGTTTTCTGTCATTTCGCTGGCGTTTGTAACTTTTCCCGGATTGGTAGATCTGCTCCACCTCCAGGTCATCTTGTAAGTGTTCACCTTTTTTTCGGGTAGAACTAAACAGAATGATCACAGAAGACTTGGCTACAATGCAGCGCTTAATACAGATAGACTTGACATGTGTAGATAAAGAGGACTGCAATGCACATTTCGGTGGCTGCAAGACTGCTCCTTAACATGTATATTCATGGCCGTTGGCGAGGGGTGTCCTGCTAGCGAAAATGAGCTCCCCTTGTCCAATATCATAATTTAGCTATAGCCATTAGCATCGCGCCGTACGAACTTCCTGGATACATCGGTAATTGTAGAAACTACTTGCCGACCTTTGTGGCAAGTGGGTGGTCTCAGGAGCTAATTGCGGACTTTTCGGTATTCTAGGCGGAAGTTTCTGAATCAGCCCCCGGACTTAGGAATATTTAATGCCTTAATCGCGATGGCGGCCCTGTGCGATATGCACCCTTCGCTGTCATTTTAGGACACATGTGGATCAAGGACAAAGTAGTCAGTTAGCAAGAGAGCACAAGCTAGCGAGCGCCAGGCACGCACCTACGCCCACATCCGTGCGTGTATATATAAATCATTTCCCAGTTTTGGTATTGATAGCACCACTAGCCCAACTCGCATCTCTGCTCATCTACCCCAACTCCTTTGAGTATTTCTCTAAAAATGTCTGTGTCATCTTGCTGCCTCAAAGGTTTCGAGTGGGACGGGACGCCTGCTGGCCAAGTCGGAAAGCTGGCCAATAACGACGCTTACATTACGGGTGAAAATCCTGACGCAGCCGTGCTGTTTATCCATGACCTCTTTGGATGGACGTTCAAGAATATCAGGTTGCTGGCTGATCACTACGCCAGGGAGGCGAACGTTACTGTTTACGTCCCTGATTTCTTTGGGGGTGTGATACTGCCTGTCGAGCCTCTGCTAGAAGGCCACTTGCACAAAATTGACCTCCGCGAATTCATGGTTGAGAACTCGCGTGACGCTCGCGAGCCAGAGATTTTCGAGTGTGCTAAGGCCCTTCGAAGGACATCTAAAAAGGTGGCTGCCGTGGGCTTCTGCTACGGTGGCTGGGCCAGCTTTCGTCTTGGCGCTCGCGAGCACGCAACAAACGGCGGTCAGAGACTAGTCGATTGTATTTCCGTCGCCCACCCCACCTGGCTGACGCCTAAGGATATTGATGAGATCGATGTCCCAGTTCAGGTGCTCGCTCCTGAGATAGACCCCATGTACACTGCCGAGCTGAAAAAGCACACCCTTGAAACTCTTCCTAAGCTGGGTTTGGCATGGGATTATCAGTATTTCCCTGGCCTTGAGCACGGTGCTCTCTGTCGTGGCAATATCAACAGGCCAGGAGAGCAGGAGGGAATGGCGAGGGCAAAGGACGCCGTCGTTGGCTGGCTAAAGGTTTTTCTTTCGGTGTGATGATATAGAAAGCAGGCTAGAGAAAGAGTAAGCATAATTGCCACACATGACCTTGTCTTGTTCATTATATCGTTAAGCAACAGCGGTCACTTTCCTGCAAAGTCATTGGCCGGCTGAATTTCAGCAGTGCAATAAGATCCCAGCAGAGACTTGGCATTCACTTCGAAGTTACAGCAGTGCAAAGTGAATAGCGTGAATGCATGAGAGGCGCGCCATGCAGTCTTTGACCTGTTACAGGCCACAATCTACCAATTCCGGATAAATGATTTCCAGTCAATTTGTCAAACCATTCGTTCTCCGTAAAAGGCAGCAAACTACCCGGAGTCCGCTTCCGATATGCATGTCTTCTGGTCGTGTTCAGACATTGCTGTGACCCCAGCTATAGTAACATTACAGTAGAATTTTCCGACTTATGAGCTGATCTACTGCAAATTACACACGTGCGCAGGCTGGAAAACAGCCCTCCACTTCCGCTTCAGTTACGTTAGCCTCAGGATGCATTCGCGTTTAGATCAAGGTTAGTTTCCCATCGGGTCGGGCCGTGCAGGCGCCGTGGGTCATTCGTCCCGCCCCTTTTCCTCTGCACTGATTGGGCGACTTTCGCAAAGTCGGACTCTGAGCAAATGGCGAAATGCCGATGGAAAGGCCGAGTCCGCTTTTTGTCTCTTGTTTCATCTTTCAAAGACGAAAATCGGCATGCTTAAGCCCCGACTTGTCGCGAAACAGCTGAATACCCCAGCATACAATGCAGGTGCTAAGCTCAATGTTTGCCGGATCGCCAATATTGAATGCACAATGCCTTTCGCTCTTCATTCGCCTCACTTAGAGTACGGATGAGAGTAACCGTTGGCGGGTCTGACAGAATTTGTTGGCAATTCCGATGGCTTATTTGGATTCATGGTGTCAAAGTAGTCATAGCATGATCATTTGTCGCCCCACTGGAGACCTGCTGCATGATGAATCAAGAGATCCAAATTGACTGAAGCGACATAAGGTGACCCATATGATTCGTGACTGCGGGAATAAGAGCACCCAGGGCCACTGTATTTGAATGATATAAATTGTCTTGAGAAAAACTGTGCTCCTTCTATTTGGAAGTGGTGCTGCTCAGTTAGACGAAAAGTATTCTTCATCTAGTTAGGCTCACCACTCTTAATCCACCCGCGTACCTCGTCACTCGATTCGGCACCTTGTTGTTTCAACATGGCAAACGCTGAGCTCTCAACCGGCCAGAACAGTCCGGACAACGTCATCGTCGTTGGTGCAGGGCCCGTGGGCTTGGCCGTCGCAGCAAGGCTGTCAAAAAGTGGAATTCGTGTGGATGTTGTTGAGAAACGTCCCCATCTCGATGAAGCGTCTCGCGCAGCTGGCTATTTCGGTGCGGCTCTGAACGCTCTGGCACGAACGGGAGTCCTTGAAAAGGCAAGGGCCCTCGGATTCCTTGCTGGTGGCATTTGTTGGAGAAAGCCCTTGTTGGAAGATGTGAACGGGGAAAAGAAGTTGGGCGATGTTATTGCCAAATTGCCGTTTCCCAGCGTACAAGTCGAGGACTACCCTGAGCCGATTTCAGCTCTCATTCTTCCGCAGTCGAAGTTATCACAGCTTCTTTACGAGGAGTGCATCTCGAGTGGCTTGGTTTCCGTCCACTTCAACGCCGAGCTTGTTGGAATTGAGGATACTGGAGCTGCCGTCAACGCTAGGGTCAAGAACGGTGCCACTGGCGCAGTAGAGTGCCTCAGCGCCTCTTTCTTGGTAGGGGCTGACGGAGGCAGGTCAGCTACCCGAAAGCTCCTCGATATTCCGTTCAAGGGCCACAGTTGGCCGGAACAGCTTTTGGCTATTGACTGCAATCTCATAACCCCGCCGGACATCGAAGACAGCCCAATATCTTTTATTGTTCACCCCGTGGACTTTGCTATCATCTTGCCGCTCGAACCTTTTGAGGTTGGGAAAAAGAGCAAGTACAGAGTCGCAATGGCCATAGCCCAAAGGGATACTGAGTCAGACGAGGAGGTGCACTTCCAAGAGCTCGCCATGAAAGTCGTCAATAAGATAGTACCCGGGCCGCGGCCACTTGATGTCGAGCTCATTAGGATCGCTCCTTATCACATCCATCAACTCTGCGCGTCAACTTTTCGGCGCGGCAGATGCATGCTTGCCGGAGATGCTGCTCATCTGAACAACGTACGTTTGATCCCATCACGCGTCTCTATCTCATGCTAACTTGGAGATCCGATTAAGCCTTTTGGAGCCATGGGGCTTACAAACGGGCTTCTCGACGCAGATGCGCTGTCCGATGCTCTCGATCTCATCATAAACAAGGGAAAGCCCCTTGGCATCCTAGACATCTACTCCCGCGAGCGGTCAAAGGTGTTCCAGTTCTTTGTCAATCCCCTCACCACCCAGAACAAGCTGCGCTGCGCCAGCGACCCGGAGCGAGCTACCGACGATTGGCTGATTGATAGGCTTATTAACGCACCATCGGAAGTCGCTGGTGGATTCTCGCAGCAATTTCTTGATGGATGGAGGACGGATATGATTGCCTTAACAGCCAAGCATTGATAAGCTCTTAGAGAAGTCCTTTCAATTAATATAATCCTCATAACTGTTTTTCTTTCGCAAGCCGTATTTCCAGGAGGCTTCTGGTTCCAGGAAGCGTCTACACAAGCGACACAGATGGGTTCGCACTCGTTGGGTCGGCTATCTCGTAGATCGATGCATTGGGAGTAATAGTGGTGAGCAACAGAGTCTCATTGCTGGGTACAGCAAAGTTCTCAAACCAAATATTTTCCGTAAATTGGAACAAGGTCGCAACGGTTGCACGTAGAAGATAGTTTGCAGAAGGGTTTCCCTTCATAAATAGGCCCTGTCTCTTCCAAAGCAGTCCTCGAAACTCTTCAAAACATTTACGGCGCTATTAAATATCATAACCTTACCTACATCAGTCAAGAAGAAAGCAAAAATGGCCACCATGAAGGCTCTAACTACAATCGAGAACCATAATATCGCCACCAAGGATCTTCCTCACCCACAGCCGGTGCAGGCGATACTCTTGTCAAAGTGAACTGGATTGCACAAAAGCCTACAAACTGGAAAGCAGCAGCCTCGAGCGCGCCTAGTCTCACTATTTGTTGCGACTTTGCCTGAACTGTTGCCGATCCAAATGATTCGCAATGGCAGGAGGGCCAGCGCGTAGGCGATTTGCCTGCAGGACTACTGCCAGTCCAACCCGCGCCGCTTTCGCTGAGTATATGGTTACGGAATCATCGCTTGTCTTCCATATACCAGATGGTGTCTCTTATCAAGCTGCTGCTGTTGTACCACAGGCTTTCGCACCTGCGGTCCAGGTTCTGTTTCAACGACTTCAGCTGCCAGAGCCAACGGCACCTACAGCTTCGTCTTCCCCAATCTTGGTCAATCGCGGTGCATCCTCATTTGGCATATATGCTATCTAACTCTGTAAGCTTGCTGGCTTATCTGTGATCGCTGCTGGCTCTGGGTGAAACCACAGCCTGCTTAGAGGGCTAGGCGCCGATGTAGCTATGGACTATCAAGACAGTGATTGAGTTGGGTAAATTCGTACGCTCACGAACGGGAATCTCAAGCATGTCTCAGACGCTGTCTTTCAAAAAGCCACCGCATCGGCCATAGCTAGAGTTCTAGCACTAGAGTTTATATTTTATCCATCCTACCACGCATGAAAGAGGATGTTGACCCTACGCTCGGTATTAGAGTCGAACTTACTCTGGTCTATAACGTCTTTGAGAGACCAGTTCCTTATGTCGCAGTATTCGAACGCTGTGGAGATTCCACGCCTCAAGACAAAGCTGTATGGGAGGAATACCTGGCGATGTTGCCGGACTAGCTTGCAAATAGAAGGATTGAAGCTAATCCAGTCAAGGAACTTGGGGGCATCGAGGATGTATCCAGCGGATTTAAGGCCATGCAGGAGTGCACTGTGAGAGCTGAGAGACTGATCTACAAGATCACATAAGTATAATCGACATTTCACTGGCACTGTTTAAGTAGAGCGTAAAGCAAAAACTGGTGATCCCAGTCCAAAAAAAATGTATGTTCAAAAGAAGTCAATCCTCTAGTCTATCTCATTCGTCATGACTGTGTGCTCTGCACTCAGAAAGAAAACGCCACTCCATGCTCCTTCTACGCCATCACTCTTATCCCAAGATGTTTATTTACGGAACTGGTGCCACATGTCGTGCATGAGGGTGACTTGGCCGGGGGTGAACTCGGTCATGCACCAGCTTCAATTCTTGTTAGTCATCTCCTTGGAAAGCATCACGGGTATCAGGAGACTTACTCGTGAACGTAGTCCATGTAGTTGTGGACTGGGTCGAGACCCTCGTGGCCGGGGCACGAGTCACGGCCAGGAGTGCACTCGAAGTTGCCGTCAAAGTTCTCAGCAGGGGTGTCGAAAACGTTGTCGGCGTTGCCGTCGCAGCCACCCTCGAAGGTGTGCATGAGACCCATCCAGTGGCCAACCTCGTGGATGCCGATCTTGCCGGAGATCTCAGGGCTGGCGAGAATGTCCATGGTCATGGTGCAGCCGTCGTGGGTGAAACCCTGCTGCTGGAAGGGCCCGGGCAGGGTGCACCAGCCGGCGGCGCTGTTTCCAGACTGCTCAATAACATAAATGTTCAGGTCGCGGTAGTCACCACGGCGCAGTTGTCGCTTCATGTCCTCCTCGCCGCGGTTGTTGGCCCAATCGGGCTGGATCCAGCGAAGGATCTCGACAAGGTTGAAGGTGAATCCATAAGGCTGGAAAACCTCGTTCAGGAGGTTGAACTGCTGGTGCAGCCGGTCGTCCTGTAACAAGTTAGCCTCATGCCAAGTCAACAGCGCATTGCTTGGGTTCCACATACACCAGGCACTCGGCTCTGGTCCGACGAGATGGTCTGGAGGTAGACATTGACGCTGATGGCCTCTCGCTTGGCCACGATCTCGTGGTGGTTGGTCGCCACAGTCCAGTTGTGGGCGAAATCCCTCGACAGGTTGACAAAGTCCACGGTAGGGTGCTCTGCACCGCAGCCGAACTTGCTCTGGCCAAGGACGGTCGTGGCCATCAAGGCCAAAGAGGTCATAACGCGGGCAAACATCTTGAAGTGGAACAAAAAAATGCGACGTATAGAAGAAAGAAAAGGAATGTGAAGAGAGGCCGAAAAGGAGAGACTGTTACTGTAAAAGGAAAGACAGTTGAAAGGAAAGAAAAAGAACCAAAAAAAGGAAACGAAAGAACCTGCTGAGCGAATCTAAGGAACGGAAAACCAAGCTCAGGACAGGACCAACAAAGGCCTTTAATACAAACGGCAGTCATGGCAGCCTCGCAAGCATTGTCACAGATCTGATATCCCGATCCGCAATTAAACTCAGGGATGCTGGGCGAATCCTGTACCAGGGGGTTGGTTGGCTCGTGCAGACCCTGGCAAAGGTAAGCGGGCGAAGCAATGCCATGCCCTCCTCAGCCATCAGGGGGGGAGCCCATCCGAACGGCTCAATCAACATGATGCGACAGGCCGAGAGCCAATTACTCGCTTGCTTGGAGCGTGAGAGCCCGAGTAACCTGGTTGACCTGGTCCGAAAAGTTGGCCCCAAGGTCATCAGACATGCATGTTTCGAAACATCGGTTTTCTTGCACCGTCCCGCCTCGTTCTAGCGCAAAGCCGCCCTGGCATCTCTCTCCGCATGGGATTTTTTAGCGCGTCGCAGCGATCTCAACAGCCAAAGAGTGCCGAGGACTGTTCCATCAAGCGCGGCTCTCCTGCAAGTTTGGCACAAGCTACGCCAATCATTACATCTTATCGGATAGCTTCGGTCCATGCTCTTCTGAATATGATCCTCATATATGATAGTGCTATCCTTGTAGCGTGGCTATCCTTTGGGCCTCTTTTCAAGGACCTCGTTGTTTGAGCCTTGTACACCACGTCGAGTGTGAGAGGATATGCTCTGAGCATCCTTCAGAGCAGCGCGACAAGCATCGTGAGGCTTGCGCAGCTTGTCGGCTTATCTTGCTCTTCCTTTACCTCGAGCTGCTTTGAATCGCGAAACCGAGTGCGACAAGGGTTTGCCAGTGGTCATTTTGTTGTTTTTCCCTTTCCATTGAAGAAGAATAGAACGGCCATGGGGGCCCCAGGCTCGGTGCCGATCGTCTGCCTTTAGCACTGTTGTTATTATTTTTAGACGCTACGACGCAAGAATCCGGGTCGCAAGCGGCTGACAACTGCTAAAAGGGGAACCCCAGACAAAACGCTTGAATCCCAATCATGCGCTCGCGGCCAGGCCGTTTTGGAACGCGACCCCACAAGCTAATTTCACCAGGGGCTCTTGTCAAGCCGAATTGTTGTTTAATCGCAGTGACGGAAGTTTCGTTGAAAGGACTCAACGTTGGTTGCAATGCATTGAGTGGCCTATTCGCTTGCGACTTATGCGACTTTGTCTTGTAGATGGAGGTTGTTGCTTGCATATGGTAAGGCAGCACTCGATGCTGCGACACCACACTCGCAACCTCACTCCCCTAACCGCGCTCTTGTGAGCTCATGGGCGATGAATAAGCGACACAGTCCTCCTGCCCAGCGGAGACATTTTGAATGGGCCCTGGATGCACGTGTTGGGGCCTCTAATTCCGGGGGTGCCCTTGGCAGGTTTAGGCCGGTGTGTCTTATTCTTGGAAGCCGCCTTAGACCAATTCAGGGCAATGCAGGGGCCAAAGATCCCGCGTCATTCTGGGCAGCAAGATGCAGCCGCTTTGAGAGATGCCGAAGCGCACGTCCTCAGCTTCGGTCTTTCTTTGAGCTTTTCCATGAGTCGGGATCGCAGCGTGTTCGGCAGTTTCTTGCCTTTTCATTACAGTACCAGTTTTATCGCCATGTCCAGAACTCGGTTCTTGCTGCTACCCCGGAGCCTGGTCCAGGTGTCACCCATTACGCTTGGTCCCACTTCTGCTTCCAAGCGTCATTCGAGATATCTGACTTACATACCCTACACCACGCTGTGTTTTCCTAGAGGTTTGCATAATGTCATGCTTCTTGCAATCGAGTCAAACATGAGCCTCGCAAGGCACGATTGAAGTATGAAAGCCCATAATATGAAGTTCTTTGGCTTATTCTATCTTTTGTTCCTGGGTGCCTGTTTCGTGGATGTCATCATGATCTTGGAAATCTTGACTCAATCGTCCGCTGACTCGAATGAGTCGAGGGTGGTTTCATTCGATGTTGCACATGACTGCGTACAGGAGCAAGTGATAAAAGGAGCGAAAAAGGATTAATGAATTATACATGATTTGCCGTCTCGCTTCCTCCAGTCATGCGCATCCGGATTGGTTGTCCAAGGGCATCGTGCCAACGCCTAAACGAACAGTTCAAGTTCGACGTTCGCACCGCTCGAGCCGAATAAATGAGCCAATCATCGAGTACAATCCAACATAATGGATAACATCCTCAAATGTGGACCTGGCTCGATTCTCGTGCGCCCAACGGGGGGTCATATTCAATAGCCATAGGCCGGAATCCTGCTATCGAGGAGCTGGGCACGTGCTCTTCCTTGGCTGATAGATTATCGTTAGTATACTACATCCTTTGAAGAACGAATGGCTCGCGCAGAAGTAAGTGTCGATGCCTCAGCCTCTAAAACGCGTCCTGAACCAGGCTTGAAGGCCTTCCACCCGAAAGGGACTCGCCTACGCGCGAACATTCGGCACAGGTAAAAACCAAACCCGCTGTCTGGGCAGCGTTGTGTTCTTCCTGGAGCCTCTCATGGACGGCCCGCGTTTCCTCAAAAAGCTGCTGGCGGTGAGGATCCTCTTGCTTTCCCTTGCTCTCCGCAGTTGAATCGAGAACCGGATCGGCCGTAAGAAGTCGCGATATGCCTTGCGTGGCGATAGTCAACCTTGGTCTGCACTGGCGTCGTTGGTACTAAGATATCGAGGTCTGCGAGGGATCGATCGTCCGAACGAACGCGACCGACACGGGTAGAGCCACGACGCAAGGTGATGAAGCTCGGGTGAGGATATAGGAAAAGCTGAACATGATCAAGAACTGCTCTTAAGAGAAACGTAATGCGGAACAAAAAACCCTTATCAGTAACATACAAAATAAAATTTTACTCTCTGTGGCAAGCATCATTAGTAGCTGCTCTGCGACTGCCTTTATCAATACACCCTTGGTTTCGCTTAACGGACTTCCTTAGTTGATCTATAAAAATTTCGCATAATAAGAGAATGAAAACCTTTTAATTCTTTAATATTAGAATTATAGATTAATATTAAAATTATAGATTGATAATACAATTATTTTGAAAAGCTTTAAATATCCTATTAATAATAGAATATCTATTTAATATTTTACTCCGATTAATTACCCTTATGTCTTAATAATAAGAATAATAAATAGATTAGTTAAAAGATAATATATTTATATTTATAGTTCGTTCCCCTTTAGCTTCGTAATATCGTGGTAATCGATGGTCTTGACGATGGAATTGTAGACAAGTCCTGGGGGATAAGAGGTGGGCTATATTCTATGATGCCGCAGAACTCTCAAACTGCGATTTATAGCCTCGTAGCTAAGCACACGGCACCGATAGGATGCACTAGTTTATCTTCACTGCCCTTGCAGTGCATAAGAACTTATCTGGGTGGAGAGGGGAGCCTCTCTGGTCAGTATTTTACCCCTTAGAAGCAATAAAATACACGTGAAAAGAAACTAGTGTAGACGATATCATGTCACCTACTGTAACAATAAATACAGAAAAGCTTAGTGAAGGCGGCTACTTTTTCGCGCACGCCAGCCTCCTTTAGGAGCGTGGCTCGGACGCTGCTTAAGAGGCCTACGGACAGGCCCTGGAGAATATCTGGCCCGTCTTCATATCAAGAGAAGTTAACCCGAACGATGGTTTATTCAACATCAAAAGTGGCACCACTTGATTCCGATGTCAAAAAGTGAACTTCATCGGATCAGACAGTGAATATGTGGACGAGCCAGATGGCGTCCCTCCCAATCAAAATCAAACGGCCAAGGAGGAGGACAAAGATAGTGGTGCGGACAACAGTCGCCCCGTCATCATGTCGATCCCTGTTCTAGTACTCGGGACTACTTTTTTCTTCGTCTCAAAAAGTCTTGTGGACAAACGACAATAATTTGACACAATCCACAGGCACACCCAGCATCATGACAGAAAATGGACTTTGGCGATGTACTTTTCAATTGTGATACGGAGAGCCAATGAGGACGAGATGGCACAAAAATTGTTTCTCAGACTGAATTGAATTAGATTTGCAAAGAAACTTTATATCATTGTATTGGAGCCCCTACTGAGTTTGTCTTTCAATGAAGTCTCTAGGAGACGATCGACAGTGGATCACTATCACTGCTAGTGGAGCTGTAGTATTTTCAATACAGCCACTCTCCAAAAATCAAAAGTTCTCTACAAGCGGAAATTGCTCCTATTCCCGAATCACATTCGTATTCGCCCGTGCTGTTGAGCCTGTGGACGGCATTACGTCTCGGGAACAAAGACACGAACAGACATGTCAGGCCCCTGTACAGGCAACCGAATACGAAGTGCTCCTGCTAAAAGGATGCTCTCGACTCGACTACGTGACTTACTTCGAGATATCGCTCTTCGGCAGCGTCAAATAACTCACAAAGCCCTCTTTCCCCTGGGAGTCTTCAAGATTTCATCGCAACGTAGAATTGCAACGAGAGCATTGAGTGTACTTTCTAGTTACCAGCCATCGTAAGTACGAATCAATGCCCCTTATACAAGGCAGTGACTGCGCCGGGAGATACCATGAGGAAGCTGAGGGCCCTTGGGTTAATCAAGGTTCCAAGGCTGCCGACCGGCGGGACGAATTTGAGCGGACCTGACACAGCCACAGCGGCGCCGTCTGGACTGAGGGCCAGACTGTCAGTCGGCTATCTAAGCTTAGATAGCTTGTGTGCCAGGCCGTGACGGGAGCCGGTCTTTTATGGATTGAGCCAGGCGCAGCGTAAACACGATTGAGACAACACCATAGCCCCGTGATTGCCGTGGGAGAGTGACTCATACATCGTCAGCAGGCCAACTGGTGCCTTAAATTGACTACTAAGAAAATCGCACGATCCTTTCATACAAAATTCCTTCCGGTTGGACACATCGCTCTCGATACCCATACACCTCATTACGCAGAAAGGATTGACCTAAATCTTCCTAAATCTGACTTTTACTGAATCAAGAGTCTTTAACTATGTATCTTACATGCTTCAAGGCCTTGGCATCGGTGGGGCTACGATGAATATTGCTGAGCGTATGGCCATGGTTGAACCACTCAACGCTAGGCATCTATTACTAGACACGGTGCACCACATCGATCAATCGAATGAAGGCTTCACTAATGCTGACTATGGAGGAGATGAATCGCGAGAAATGCTATTTATTGATTCAGGTTCCCACCCAGGCCTGGTATGAGAGGCGCGGATACAGGACAATTGGCACAGTTAAAAGTTTCTACAAGTATCCTGATCTGAAGGGCAAAATTTGGCCATCCAGAAGAGTTTCCTTGCATAAAGATATAGTTTAGAATGGTATGCCATGTTATTAGACTGTGGCTGAACATCAAATTGTTCGTATCTGAAAAGCCCGCACATCGGTAGATGTAGGCTCGACGTTTCTCCAAACGTTTGCTGAGTGGAACAGGGGCTTTGGCGATTACCACAGACACCGAGTGGATCGACTTCTGCTGAATACAGCTAGCTCGAAATCCACAGTCGTGCCCCAGCCGGTGAGTAGGTCTTCGGGGTAGTCTAAGTTGCAAGCTACAAGGCTTAACTCGGACTAACGTTCATTGCACAATCATCCGAGTCCCGCGATCACATCGGAAAGTCCGAGAGAATTGTGGTCTTTGCAGCGAGACACCAACATCCGAGGACTCGGCAGAACGGAAGGGAACGTTGAAGCGACCCCGCACAGCCGAATCTGTGCTATTTGTGAGCCCGGAGTTACGGAAGTTATGCAGAATCGTGATTGCTGCAAGCAACCGCCATCCTTCTATGCGAAAAAATGCTCAATCCATGGCCAGTCCGGCAGAAGTGGATAGTTGGGGCAACGACACGAGAAGTTGCTTCGGCCTATTTTTGAACGAGAACAGGAATAACGGCTGTGAAGAATGCAGGATTTAAAAATGAAGGTGATCTGCTTGTTGAATCTGAGGTGAGTTTACTTGGTGTCCGTTCAAGTTTCGAATTGAGAACAATCAAATCATGAAAATCATACCTGTCTTCGTTGCGCAAATCTTCGTCTCAGCGATGGTCGCTGCTACGCCACTAAGGGAACTGCAGTCCCGGGACTTCAAAAGCTTCGGCAAAATCGCCAAATTGTTCATCTTGTCAGCACTTACTTTCCTCTAATCTGTAAACCATCAGGATTTGCTAATTGTTGCTAGTGGCGATTCCTACTCGAGGATCAATTTCAAGCCTGATGGCGAGCAACCATCCTCTTCGAATCCTTTTGGCAATCACGGAAGGACCAGTTCAAACGGAAAGAATTGGGTTGACTTCTTGACCACTACATACAACCAGTCACTGTTCCTGACATATGACCTGGCTCAGAGTGGAGCAACAGTTGACCAAGATGTTGTGTCATCTAGTACAGGCGCCGACGTTGCCAGCCAGCT
>PXOD01000831.1:0-11284 GCA_003012165.1 Paramyrothecium roridum
GCTTTCTTTTTCTTCGTTGCGCAAGCCACTGATCCTCTTAGGCTCAAAGTAAGTCGATATGAACGTAGGACGCACCCAAGGCAGACTAGCAGCTTTTGAACGCCATCTGCTGGAAATATGCGTGCGTGGTGTACTCACAAGCGTTAGTGGCCTCGGCATTCTCAATCGAGCATCCTCCTTTCTCGTTCTCAATACACTGAACCGACCCCCCCCCCCCCCCGCAACCTCTTTCTTCTCTGTGCTTTGACACATTCTTGCCTTTGCGACATATTTCTTATCGAAACTTTCAATGGCTAGCCCAAACAGTGACACCGCTATTGCGTCTGCCACCACGGAGCAATGGCAGGGCTATGTGAAAGATTGGCTCGAGCCGGACTCTGATGAGACCGACAAGGCAGTGCTCGCGATTCTGCAAGACTTGCTGCTAGCCCCAGAGAGTGACAAAAGATTCCCAGTCCAGATTGCTGCCCAGAAGCTTTTGAACTTATATCACGAGAACTACCTAAGTGGGGATTCTGGTTATGATATAAGTGAAGACAAAGGTGCAAGCGCTTATCTTGACTGCATCAGTCGCCCCGTGGTTGATTTGGCCCGCTATTTTGGCTGGGACGGCGCAAGCCATCAACGCCTTGCAGATACCGTTGTTGCTGTTCGAGATGGCTGCGCGGATAGTTTCAACGAAGAAAATCCCAAGCTGGTGTATAATGCTGAAGGGTTGTTGGAGAAAGTGGACGGAGCATGGAATGCATACAGTAGTAAGTAAACATAAAACTCTCCTCCCCAAAACATAACGTAGCTAATAGCCATTTCTCCGTACCCCAAGTCTCTCGTAGCAGTGGTATGAGCAGTTGCAGACAAGCCGTTAATGTAACGGCGCTCTTTGCTAAACTATTTGGGGCTGGTCTTTTCAATGGGGAGTTAAAATATGTCCTATTTGACTTGGAAGAAGGATTGATGAAAGGCACAGACCAGGAGGGCGAACAGCCACTAGGACAAAGGGCCATTGAAGCCAGAGCAGCAGCTTGGTTATTTTTTGGCGGCGAGATTATCGCACAAGTCGCCTGGGAAAATGACGCTGGAAGTTCGAAGAAGCAATTTCCGGACATCTTCAACAGGGAGAATTGGAAGAGCTGGGTCAATAAGCTGGCTATGATCGCCCGTGATGCGCCTGATGAAGCGGAATTTGGTCTGAGGAGGCTGGCGGCAAATGCGTATAGTCGTATGCTTGAGTTGTATCCAGAAGTGTGGGAGCAAGATGGATGAGAGGGCAGAGGCTGGAATTGGAGGAATTGAGGCATTACATGGGGCACTGGGAGAATTGTGAGCATTAGGAACACAGCGCAAGGCGAGCGTCTTGGTTTTGTGCTCAAAGTGCCAGAATTTGAACCACAATAGATTTATATATTCCAGGTCCTTCCTTCATCATCTACTTCGCAGCCGCGTTCTCTTGTCACATCGACACTGTGACCACAAGGCCAGCAGACTCTGTTGCAACTACGGGACGCTCAATGCCTTGGATGACGCCGGATCGGTGTTGACAGGGATCGATCGCTTCAGGCTCGCCGCACGCCTGGATGCCCTGTCCGGAATCAATTCCACGACGATTGTGGGACCTGAAGCGTCGCTGGCTTAGCGAGCTCGTGAACCCAAACTCCATGTTCTGGAAAGGGCGTAGGACTTGTGTGCATAATCAGCCCGAGCATGACTCCTGGCGGGACAAGACGCTGCAGGTGACTCATGATCATCGTGATTTTACTTGAGATTGAGTCGGCAATTGTCAATCGAGGTTTTGTCAGCATACTCCCATTGGCGGAGATGCACATTGATGGTGCGAGGAGTTGGCTGTTCACGAAGCCACGGCCTCATGCGCGATTGCTAGGACTACAGCCCTCGGGCCTTCGCAATCGTGTTCATGTTCACTGTAAATGTTGGTGAATTCGGAATGTTTGCTTTGCGAATTTACTGTCCTAACTGGGTGCGCTGCTTGTTAGCGCTGTATACATCAGTGTATTGCAGCTGCCAGGGCCTTACGCAGGGCCTCAGACTTCGTCGTGGACATTGGCTTGCGCAAGACCTTGTGTGTGAATGTGATTACCCATTCGCACAGATCAGAAACAACCAGCAAGCTGCTCACTTATGCACGCCGTTTGGCGGACATTTGCATAGCGTCAATCACCACGAGTAAAAATAAATGCAGGAATTTACCTAGTGATCCGTAAAGGGACGGCGCTTCCCCATGGGCGTTCCAAGTGAGCCCCAAGTTAGAGCTTAGGTTAATCCACTTCGGCGGCGCTTCATGACATCACGGAAAACACCACCAGCGATTATTAATGTAACAGGTCGAGGTTGTGTCACTTGGTGATTCACGGGGTGACATGGTGCCACAAGAAGAAAATGATCGCCCTGATTGGCCCTCCCTCCGCTCTACGCCTTTGCAACTACATGTCGGGATACTTGGCGACTACAGCATAAATATAGGCTGTACTCGCTGCAGCAACAAGATCATCTCAATTTGAAGAATATCTTTTGCTTATCACATCCTGTCTGCGTAGTTGTTCGTTATACTTTAGAAAGCGATCCAGCAACTTCCCCCCCGACTCGTCCAACCCAGCATTCTTACACACTTCAATTACCCAAACTATACAATGGCTACTAGTGCTGGCATCAAACCCTACAAGGTGTCCGTACCAGACGCCGCCATCAAGCTGCTGAAGGACAAGCTCGCAGTGACGACATGGCCCGACGAGACCGAGTTCTCGGATGACTGGGCGTACGGCTCCCCGCTCAGCGACGTCAAGCGCCTGGCCAAGTACTGGGCTGACGGCTTCGACTGGCGGAAGCAGGAAGCCAAGATGAACGAAATGCCACAATTTGAGACCAAGATACCCGTTGACGGCTTCGGCGAACTCAACATTCATTTCGTGCACAAGCCCAGCCCTCGGCCTGGGGCCATCCCACTATGTTTCTCCCACGGCTGTGAGTGATGGCTTTGCACAATACTTGGAGTACATGACATCTAATGCTTCTTAGGGCCCGGAAGCTTTCTTGAGATTGAAAAGATCTTGCCGCTGTTGACTGAGCCGGAAGAGGGACAGGCCTTCCACGTTGTTGCTCCATCTCTGCCCAACTTTGGCTTCTCGGACAGGGTGTCCAAACCCGGCTTCAGCCCCGTGCAGCATGCCGAGACACTGCACAAATTGATGCTCAAGCTTGGCTACAACCAATATGGTAAGCACGAAACCCTCCTCAAATACCGGGGCCGACGCCCGCTAATTCTGCAAAGTCAACCAAGGAGGCGACTGGGGCTTCATAATCGTGAGGCTGATGGCGGCAAAGTACCCTGAGCACTGCCTGGCAACGCACATCAACTTTGCGCGCGTCTTAAAGGAGCCCTCGGCACTGAAGGCGCCGCTGCAGTTTGCCCAGGACAAGTTGCAGGGCTACACGGACCAAGAAAGGGCTGGTCTGGAGCGCTCCGAATGGTTCGACAAGGAGGGCAAGGGCTATAACCTGCTGCAGTCGACGAAGCCGTCAACGCTGGGCTTCGCGCTGCGCGACTCACCGGTGGCGCTCCTGGCGTGGATCTACGAGAAGCTCGTGACCTGGACCGACAGCTACCCGTGGACGGACGACGAGGTGCTGACATGGATCTCGGTGTACCAGTTCTCGGTGGCCGGCCCGCAGCACAGCTCGTACATCTACTACGAGAACACGCACGCGCACCAGGACGTCATCCTGGGCGCGGCGGCGCACGTCCCCAACGTGCCGATGGGCTACTCCATCTTCCCGCAGGACCTGGTGGTGCCGCCGACGAGCTGGGCGCGCACGCTGGGCAACATCGTCTTTGAGCGGCGGCACGCGGACGGCGGGCACTTTGCGTCGCACGAGCGGCCGCAGAAGCTGGCCGAGGACCTGCGGGAGATGTTCAGGGCGGGCGGGAAGCTGGACGACATTGTGAAGAAGTTTATCTAGGCGCTGAGGATGAGCATGATAATTAGCTACTAATATTACTACTGAATCTTTGCAAAATGTCTGCGCGATTTGCTCACTAGATCCGTGAATGCATCAGTATAAGAGGATATTCTCGTGGACAATAGCGAGTGACGATTCATCTTCACTAAGACAGTGAAAGGGGGGACGTGATGATGGTTGAAAAGATTCACCCCATGTCCAGCAACGTATAAATACACCTTTTACTCTCAGAATCTCTTTTCAACCATTCTCCTCTAGACAACGAATAAAACAGACCAACTCCACTAAGATATCATCCGTGAGCTTTGTTAAAATGTTCGTAGAGCTCAAAAACGGAGTTCCTCCGCGCAAGACGGACAAGCCTCCGGCCGAGGAGCCGGGCAAGAAGAGTGCCCAGCCCGGCTGCGGCTCGGAGCCAGGAACCGAGGCTTCTGGGAGCACGGCTGACCAGAACAATGGTATGAACCCGAGAAAGCCTGGGTCTGTGTTGGAAGAGTATCTTAATAACTTGAAGCAGCTGCAGAGTCTTCGGCAAAGGTAGAGCCCGCGTCGCCGAAGAAACAACGCAGGGTCACGTTCCAGCTGCCTTGAGCCCTCGCAGCGGCACAGGGAACAGACACTGTTTTGACAGTCTGTGCTCCCAGAGGGACAAGGACCTGGAGTTAGATTGGCAATATTGTTCAAGTCCTAAAGCTGCCATGCTTGAGAGCGCAGACTTTCATGGCAGGCAATGCCATTGTGAACTGCTGAGGACGAATACCGTGGCATCGCGACGGAATTTGAGCGTTCATTTTTTGGGTCAGCTAGCCTATGATAGGTGAAGGATATAGCCGCGAAAGAACTCCCTCACAACTGCTGTGATTTCTCTTTATGCTGCGAACCGGTTGTTGATGTCATGATAAGTCCTTCCAGGTGAGTGTGAAGCTTCAGCCGGTAGCGTAGCGTCCTGGGTTAGGTTGAAGGTGACCTGGAAATAAGGTGCGCCAGCTCCACGAAGCGCCTCACCAACACCTTATAGCGTCCAGCGTCCCCGCGTTACAGGGGCCGGAGGTCTCCCTTAGCGGCCAAACCAGGTACAGCACAGCGGCGCTGAAACCAGCGTAGAGGCTGGGGGCCTGCCCCGCGGCATCGGAGCAAACCCACCGCAAATATTCCGTCGATGAATTCCTTCAATGACGAAACCCGCAGCGCAGAACTCCCGACCTCGACCTTGACCCTCCGATTACCTCTTCCCCCAGCCAAGCAACGGCCGGACACCACCGTCTCCTCACCACGATGGCGTCAGTCTCCAAGGATCAGTCGGGCGACCAGTCCAAGAAGAAGAAGCCCAGCGCCCTGCGGTCCATCATCGCCGGTTCCACGGCCGGCGCTCTGGAAATCGGTACCGTTGCCCCGTCCACGTGCCGTGCTACAGCCTCGGCTGCGTCGCAATGCAATTGAGCTTTGGTTATGCTAACACTTCCTGTCTTCGAATTCTAGCCATCACATATCCCGCCGAGTGTACGTACTTGACACAACCAAGCTCACCGAGGCGCATTGACTGACACAGTCGCCCACAGTCGCAAAGACTCGATCGCAGCTCAACCGCCGCCTGCCCGAGGGCAAGAAGCTCCCATGGCCGCCGTTCGGAAGCCAATGGTACGCCGGATGCACGACGCTCATCATTGGAAACTCGGCCAAGGCAGGAATCCGTACGTTGGCCCCCTTCGCGCGAACATCCCCCTGAGAACACGACGCTACGATATATTCCAAATTGGTGGAAATGCAAGAATTATAGCTCGCACGCATGCTGATCTTGGACTTAGGCTTCGTCGCATTTGATCAGTACAAGAGCATGCTCGCGGATGCCGATGGCAAGCTCACCGGACCGCGGACCGTCCTCGCCGGTTTCGGCGCTGGTGTGACCGAGTCGCTGCTCGCCGTGACGCCCACCGAGAGCATCAAGACGACTCTGTAAGTGCTGGGCCAACCAAGCTATCTGACGCCTATCCTCACAGCTCTTCCAGGATCGACGACAGAAAGGCCGCCAAGCCCCGCCTACGAGGCTTCCTCCACGCCGTGCCCATCATAGCCCGCGAGCGCGGCCTCCGCGGCTTCTTCCAGGGCTTCGTGCCCACGACGGCGCGCCAGGCGGCCAACAGCGCGGTGCGCTTCGGCTCGTACGGCTTCCTCAAGCAGATGGCCGAGTCGTACACGGCGCCCGGCGAGAAGCTCGGGTCGGTGGGCACCTTTGCCATCGGCGCCATGGCCGGGCTCGTGACGGTGGCCGTGACGCAGCCGCTCGACACGGTCAAGACGCGCATGCAGAGCATCGAGGCCCGCAGCGTCTACGGCAGCACGCTGCGCTGCGCCGCCATCATATTCAAGAACGAGGGCGTGCTGACCTTTTGGAGCGGCGCCCTGCCGCGCCTGGCGCGCCTCGTCATGAGCGGCGGCATCGTCTTCACCATGTACGAGAAGAGCATGGAGCTGATGGACAGGCTGGACCCGGAGATGAAGATGATCTAGAAGGAAAGGATGTGTCCGGACAAGATCTTGTTTTGGATCAGACCTTCTTCCCTTGTTCAGTCTGTCCCACCCTGGAGGATATATGTGGAACAAAGCTTTACAATGTACAGATGCCACGGCGTTTGAGGAGTCATACCAAAGACTTGCATAAAAAAGACTGCTGCGAGAGCAGAAGATTATACACGGAGCAATTCTACAGATTTTGTTACATGCCAGTAAACTCGTACAGACTCATATGTGTACAGTTCCGCACACCATGGCTGGTGATGTGGGAGTGGGTGGGTATATCGTGTTTTCCTGTTTTCCTCCAGCGCTCGCTGATTTCTTCTTGTTTTCCTCCTTTTTTTTTTTTTTTGTTGCCTCTTCCTTTATCCGCACTACTCCAGCCTGATCAATCCTGATAGTCGCTTTCCTATGCGCTGGAACCACGATCGCTTGGGAGCTTCTTCGATTTCCGTGACGAGGTCTTCGAAATATGTCGGCTGGCTCTTGGGCTGCAGGAGGAAGCCCTTCAATGCGTGCTGCGACCACGTTAGCACAACAGTCTGCCTCGATTTCTCCGCTCTCGTGCTAATCGAGGTGACATACCCTGCTCTTGAGCTTATCTCCCAGCAACATCTGCAGCGCCCTCGCCTTCTGCAGCTCCTCTGCCTCCTTGGCGGCATTGAAGCGCGGGTACCGCTCCTCGACGGCCTTGCGCAGGACATCCTGCAGCTGGTAGTCGGGCCGCAGGGCCTGCTTGGGCCAGTTTGCGAAGACGTGCTGGTAGAGCTGGATCTGGTAAGCGATTAGCTTAGCTCTTGGGAATTTTTTTTTTCTTTCCTCCGTTGCTCCATCCAGAGGGTCGGCGCAATCGGTTGGGATAGGATATCTGCACGTACTGCTTGAGGCCGAGACATGGTGCTGTCGGATGTGAAGGCTGCTGGGGAGCTCAGAGATTCAAACTGGGCCGCGGCGCGATCATGCCAATCGGGTCACTCGCAAATCAAAGGGTCATCCGACGTGAAGCTCTACGACGTCAGCACGTGAAGAAACTCCGCGCGCGCCACGGTGCAAGCGTCTACAGTGAACGGCGGTTTATGCACCGTGTGGCGCCCGCATCGACGCAGGGACTTTTTAATCTCTGGCATGGAAATTTGGGGCCAGAAGCCAAGGGGGCGGGCGCTTGTCGCTGTGGTGGGTACGTACCGCGTATAGGTAAGGTACCTCTAAGTATGGCGCCTCATCACGTGTGCGTCCGTCTCGTGGGTGGTGGAACTTCCCCTTGTGAGGTGCCACTGGTTGTCGAGACAAGGTACGTACCTGTTTTCCTCGCTTGGGTCTCGGGTTTCCGGTGTTGTCGTCAGCTAATCGAGCCACGCCAAGCCGAGGAGGCCCCCCCAAGGCCCCCCGTATTCGTGTACAGTCGGGTACAGTCGCAGCACAGTCCAGGGCGGCGAGGTACCTCTGCCTCAGACTCAGGCCAGCTTTTGGTTACAGATCAGATCCAACACCGCCGCTCCGCCCCCCAATCCATCTGCTTCCAACCGGCTCGACTTCCTGACCAAGCCTCCTTTTCCTCGCTTTCGGCTCCTCCGCGAACCACCGTCTCTCCCTTCTTGTTCCTGTACCTTATTTCCCTTCGTTTTTCTCGACCTCCTTCACGCCTAGCGACCCGTCTCTTTTTTCTTTTTTCCTCCTACTCGACAATCGCTGTCTCCCCGCGCGCCCGGTCGAACCCCCCAGGTGGCAAATCTCCGACCGTGTGTCTGGGCCAATATCAGCGCATCAACGACAGAAATAGCGAAAATGGCTGGACGCTATGAGAGAGTACGACATCCGGATGCACAGGTCGAATTTATCGTTTGGTTCAACGGTTACTGACTCTCTTACCTACAGGTAAATGCCCAAGACGATGAGGACATCGATAGCCCCGTCGATGCCCGGTCGGCCATGCTGGTCCCCAACTCACCGCCGCCGTCTTTCCACTCGCGTGCTTCATCACCGACCCGACGACAGAACCAAGTCGATCCCGACCTAGCCGACGCCTTTGACGATGACGATGACAGCGACGACGAGGCCGACGACAGGCAGCGCCTTGTGCGCCAGAACTCACTACACACGAGCGGCTCTTCAGCAAACGCAACCGCCGGTGCGGCATCAGCGGCATCGTCACAGACTCCCTCCTATGCGCCCCCAGCGTCAGCATCGGTGCCACGGTCTACGAGGGTCATGGGTGGTGGAAACGGAACCGACGGTGTCTTTGCCAACATGGCCGCCCGGCCGGAACGTGGTGGTGCGGAACCGGAGAAGGAGGAACAACCACCGGTATGTCATGTCCCAATATTGCGCAGTATCTGGAATCCGTCGCTAACATATCTCTGCAGACATATGAGCAGGCTGCTGCTGATCAAGCACCTCCCTACTGGGAGACGACAATCCTGGCACCCGGCTACGGCGGCATCGACGAGGTCTACGTTGACGGTATGCCCGTCGGCTCGGTTTTCTCCTTCATCTGGAACGGCATGGTCTCGGCATCATTCCAGCTCGTCGGCTTCCTCCTCACCTACCTGCTTCACTCGACGCACGCCGCCAAGAATGGATCTCGTGCCGGCCTTGGCGTCACCCTTATTCAATACGGCTTCTACATGAAGAGCTCTACCGGAGACGACACACCTACCATGAGCGGACCTGACGGATACGCGGCACCACCCGACCCCAACTCGCACGACTTCAACAAGGGCACTGTCACGGAAGGACCGGGCGTCGCGTCCATCACGGCTGGCGAGTGGATGTCCTACGTTCTCATGGTGGTTGGCTGGTTTATCCTGATCAAGAGCATCGCCGAGTTCTTGAGGGCACGTCGGCACGAGCAACTGGTGCTGCAGAGCCCTGACCGGGGCCTGAACGTTCCCGTCGTGGCCGACAACGAGACATCTGAGCGTGTTGTGTAAAGAAAGGATGTTGAACAAGTTCTCTTTTGCTGGATACCACCAAGACGCTCCGATCTTGCGGCAGCCGTTCGCAGACATGCTCTGCCACGGCTGACGAGTAGAAGGACAGCGTCTGAAGCGATTTGCAATATACAGGGTTTCTCTTTGTTTTGTCTTTATGGCTGGCGTTGGACGGAAATCTGCTTTTGTTTTTGGAAAGCAGAAAACAGGGAATGGGATCATGGAATCACGCATGGGATCGATCACACAGCGCATTGTCTGCGCGTAGCACGCCTCTTTTCATAGTATCATTAGAATCGAGTCATCTGGTCCATATCATGGCCACTGCGAATGTTTGTAACGGTGAAGATGTGCATGTGAGTCTGTGGACGACCAGACAGATCGCTGGGGGCAAAGAGACGGGACAAGACCTCATTAGCCGCTCTTCGACACCAACTACGCAATACATGGAAGTGAAATTCATATTCCAAAATTTCAACTACATTATTCACCAGAATTCAGTAAGAATACGTACTGGTCCACATGCCACCGCTCGGCGTCTCATGGAGATGCCGGGGTTATCAGATCCGACCGGTGACGTCGGCCCCGCACCAGCTTAGAGCTTATCGTCACGCTTCCGTCAACGACGCCGAAACTGACGGTGATAGGCTTCCTGCAGCACTTCACGCGTACCCCCTCTGTTTTGTCCCTTTACCTAACTCGCTCTTGAGGCTCTACGCATAGCTTTCCAAGTGTCAGCTAGCACGCTCGATCCAAACAACGACCATCCGACAAGCAAACAGCTCTAACAAGAGACGACCGACAACAAATCTCCAGACTGGCGTTCGCTGCGAGACCATTTCGGGCTTTCGACCTGCTTCGTCAACCTCTTTCGACGTCTCGATCATACAGTCGCAGCGCTTTGGAAGCGGCAATCCGCAAGATGGCTTGGCGGTGCTCCGGGCAGAGCAATACCGAGCTGATTGAGAACATGTGGAAGAAGGGCTTGATCACCGATGCACGCGTCAAGGATGCCTTCCTGAAGGTCTGACATGTCCGAAGCTTCTCGTTTGCAACCCTTTCTTCACCTTCGTTTCGTTCAGAACGTACTGCTGACCTGCCTCAGGTCGACCGCGCTCACTACGCCCCTCGCAACCCGTACGACGACCGTCCCCAGTCTATCGGCCACGCCGCCACCATCTCGGCGCCGCACATGCACGCCCTTGCCATCGAACATGTCTTGCCATTCCTGCTGCCTGCGTCCAACCCGACGGCGGCGCCCGAGGCGTCCTCGGCCCCACGTGTCCTCGACATTGGCTGCGGTTCCGGCTATCTGACCCACGTGATCGCCGAGCTGGTCGGCGACCGCGGCATGGTCGTCGGACTCGAGCATATCGCCGCTCTGCGCGACCTGAGCGAGGCCAACATGCGCAAGAGCGACGAGGGCCGGGCGTTCTTGGACAGCGGCAAGGTGCGTTTCAAGGTCGGCGACGGGCGGCTGGGCCTCAAAGAGCCGGCACGAGAGGGCGAAGAGGGTGAGGGCGAGGCTTGGGATGTCATTCACGTTGGCGCGGCAGCAAAAGAACTTCATCAGCCGTTGCTGGATCAGCTCAAGTCCCCTGGATGGTGGGTTTCCTCTTCATGTCTCACACCTGGGCGACAGGCGCTGACGAACCCACAGCCTCTTCATTCCAGTCGACGACGAAGACAACAGCGGGGATCAGTCGGTGTGGCGCATCTCCAAGGACGAGAACGGAACCCTGGAAAAGAAGAAGCTGTTTGGCGTGCGATACGTGCCGTTGACGGACGCGCCAAAGTAGTTTTGTGCTCATTTCATGTACACTCAAGCCAAGCCCAACTCTCGGCCACACAATCACGAGTATGCACAAAAA
>PXOD01000834.1:0-59607 GCA_003012165.1 Paramyrothecium roridum
ATTAGATAAGGCCTTATCTAATAATATATCTAAGGGCCCGGTCTAAGGGGCCCTCTAAGATAGGTCTTTAAGATTGGCTATAATACTAATAGGACTATATTTTAGCCTAGGTTAATACTAATACTAATAAAGTAGATATCTATAGGTAGCTAGGATCTAGATCTTAAGCCCTATAGGTATTGGCTTTATTTTAATAATTATTTTATAATAGGAGTATCCTTTAAAGCTAATAATACCTTTATTAATCCTAATAATACTACTAATTTTAATAAATTAAATAGAGGCTTCTATTATATAATTAGATTATTTATTAATCTTATTAAATAGATTAGAGACCCTAATCTTAATTAAATCTATATTATATATATATAGTTATCTTTTTAGTAGGAAAAAATAGTTATAAATTATAAATTAAGCTACTAAATAATCTAGAATAAATTTATTAACTATAAATATCTTTTAATAGTCCTTATAATAGAATTCCTTATATAGGGTTATATATATTAAGATCCCTATTTATAAATAGATTTCCCTAATAAATATATTTTTTTTACTTACTTTAATACCCTAGCCCCTTTTAGCCCTATTTTATATAAGGCCCTAGATCTATTTATTTAGGTACTAAGGCCTTATTTATATATTTAATCTATTTTTTAATTAATTAAATAGATAGGAATTCCTAAAATAGCTTTAATAGTATATTTAGAAGATCTTAAATAAGGAAATTATATACTAGAATATTAAATAATTCGAATTTAGTCTTAATATTATTATCTAGCTTAATATCTAGCCTATATATATTATCTACAGCTTACTCCCTTAAGTTCTTATTAATCTATAGCTATAATAAATAATTAGTAGTATTATTACCCTAATGGTAGTGGCCGCCTTATCTAAGGCCTTAGATAATTAATTGGGGTGCTATATCTATAATATAAGAAGTAGCTAAATTATATATATAGAAAATTAGCTATAGGGGATTTTTTAAGTCCCCCTATATACCGATATATTGACTAAGACGATGTGGGGGCCGATACACCCTTGGCGCCTTGACATACTCAAGGAGACAGGTATCCAAGCTTCATGAGCTGCTAGATTGAGCATCTTTCATTGAAGCTCGCATGAGCCGACCATTGCAGCCGACGTTGCACTATGTTCATAATGTAGGAGATACGGCGAGTGAGACATTATTATTAACTCGTTTTGTTGCTCGCACTCTTACTTCCGGCTGAAAACTCTGTCCAGCTTCTGTCATGAGCAGACGGTTCGGTTCGTATCGAATTATTCGAAGCAAGCTTGTATCTATATTTTGCTCTGGGTATTCTGTCTTCCTGCGCACAGCGTCCTACTCAACGAGAACCAACATTATGTGGCGTTACGCTCTATACATAGCCCATTGATACCTCATCTCTTCCACTTGACCAGGGGTAAACTCGGTTAGGCATGTACTTCTTCACGTCAGTCTTGCTTAGGCATGTGCATCCATTTAAGGGTACTTACTCTGGGCCATAGTTCATATAGTTGTGAACAGGATCCAGACCTGGCTGGTCAGGGCAAGTGTCGAGTGGAGGCTCGCTCGTGCAAGTCCAAGAACTATCCGCATGTGCTGGTGTATCGGCGATGCCTTCTGTGTCCGCACAGCCTCCTTGGAAGGTGTGCGGAAGGCCAAACCAATGCCCAGCTTCATGGACAGCGAGTTTGCCCCCATTACTACCGCTTGGAGCAGAGCCGCCGGGAACAGTGTTGTAGTTCACTTGGCACCCATCCAAGATGAAGTCTCGGGACTCAGGCTGAGAGCCGGCACCAGGGACTGGATAGAAACAGCGGCCATTTGTCCAGGGCCCCATGTCTTGGAAGTAGAAGTTGAGCGTTTTGTAGTCACCCTTGCGAAGAGTAGTCTTCATGTCCCACTCGTTGGCGGGGTTCTCAACTTCCTGAGCCCATGTGGCATTGATCGTCTTGGTGATGCCCGCAAGCGACATTATAATGTTGTGAGGCTTATATGCCTTGTAGAGCACTTCGAACTGTGCTTGAAGAGTGGCGTCCTGCGCTGTCAGTTGAGCAAGTCGCTTTTTCCCACGAAGATTGAATAGTCCTTACATCGAGAAGCGTCGTCTCATTAGGCGCAAGCGCGTGGAAATAAACGGGGACTGAGATGTTGGCTGCAGTAGCCCGCGCTCGACCGCCCATAAACCGTCTCCCTACAGCGGTCGCTGAGTGCCCTGTGGTGCTACAGTACTGCTGTTGGCCATTTGACCCGGAAATGAGCAATAGAGAAAAGGCGAAAAATTGGCGAGCGGCTAGCATGGTAACTTCTGTATCAACCCAGCGTTGAGAGGCTGCAGCGACTAGAACTGAGTAGGATAGGGAGATTCATGTTTATTTCCTGCCTTTATAGGTTTCCTCCCGACTCCTGACAAAGCGAAAATTAAACCCTTGTAAAAAGACTTGCGTTGCCAGTCGGTTAAGCGATCCACAATGCCGGCTAAGAATCCTCGTATCCGCAAAGGGGAAGCCAACCATCCTTCTCCAAGCCCAGTCAAAAGGATCAATGACCGACATCAAGGATCTTTTAAAGGCATAACAACGCATTAAATTGTTGATCGAAAGAAGGGAATACCGCTATATTTGACGACCAATCATGACAACAGTGGGTGCTTCAGCCGACCTTGGCGGACGAATAGCTTATTTACATAGTGGACACGACACGGGTCCAGCGCTCGTGTTCAAATGGCAGTGGAGCTCCGGCATGTTGATCGACGTCATCCCTCCTACGTACGTACGTGAGCACGTACAACTTGAGGTAAAACTGAGGCGGATCATCTTAATAACCTCTTATAGTCATCTCCAACGCGATACAAAACTATTGGGAGGGCCGGCCAAAACATTTCAATACACCTTTCTGTTACCACTGGGGAGACGCCTATGTTCCTGCGTTGACCCGTGTGGATCAGACACATGCGTGGTCCGGGTGTTTCATCTAGCCGCAATTTCTTCGAATCACCCCTAAAATGCTTGGCAGATCGAAATACGAAGGACATCTCAAAGCATCGACGTTCCAGTCAGGCTTGATTGGAACCACAAAAATGAAGTTCTCCCCCACCTCGTGGATATTGTAAGTCACAACAACAATCCCACAATGCATCTATCATCCGCCATTTTTGACGCACAAGCTTGATAGATATGGATACATGTAGTCTGTGGTTCGGTAACGGTTACACCGCATTCGCTGATGTCTACGTACAATACAGAGGTCAATTAATTCCTACAGGTGGCTTACGCCACATAAGTCACGTACGAGGCCTGCTACAGCAAGAAAAACTAAAGCTCCTGTATAAGAAAGATTTATGAATACGACTCCTTGTAGATAAATTGTTAATGAGGGACGTAGAGATTACTCTTCTAAATAAATTTAACAGAGATTTTATCCTTAGAATTTCGCCTTAGAAATCTTCAAAATATGAGCTTTATTCGTTTGAATGCAGAAAGCTTACCGCTAACAGGTTGCTTGGACCCCTGTTAAGTCGTGTGCAGGAATTATTCACGGATTATATTGTAAGAGGGAGTTCTGAAGGCACCAGATTTCTGTCTCGCCGGCCGGCATTAAGTCTTTGAAGCGGTGAATGCACGCGAGACAAGTTTTACTTTTTTTTAGGCCGGAAGCTTTCTTCCTTGCATAAGCTGAGACATCAGCGCTGTTTGTGATCTACCACATTACTGGATACCTGATCCTCGGC
This sequence comes from Paramyrothecium roridum, assembly GCA_003012165.1. Lineage (NCBI taxonomy): Eukaryota > Fungi > Ascomycota > Sordariomycetes > Hypocreales > Stachybotryaceae > Paramyrothecium > Paramyrothecium roridum. Next base: position 3,738 of record PXOD01000834.1, read on the forward strand.
GAAGTAAGGCCTCACAGGCCTTGGTGAGGGTGCGGTACACGTTTCCCTCCTTGACATACAGGTTTTTATAATACTACGAACAGTTGCAATACTTCTTCTGATAGAGCTGACGCCTGCATCTTTTTCAACAGATGGGAGATTGTCAATACAGCTTAAGACCATAGCGCAGAATGGCACAACCCATGGATCCGATTCTGCTGGAGCTTTCCCCCCGGTTGCTAATTATGGCACTGGGCTCTTGCATCTTTGGAATTATTATTGCAGCTCGGGCTTATTTTGCTCCTAATCCTTTGGCTGCAATCCCAGTTGTCGGCAAGGGAACTTCTTCGAGTCAAGAGAAGAAATCATCATCAAATTCTCCGTGGGACTTTTATCAAGAGGGTTACCGGATGGTAGGTTTCATTGGCAGAACTTGGGAATTCGACACTCAAAATATGGCAGATCAAGGCTGGTGCGAAATACTTCCGCATCGCGACGACAGCGTGTGAGTACTCTCAGCGTCCAGCTCAGGCTCACCATTCTGAGACTCAAGCAGCCACCGAGACCGTTGTCCTATCTCCTGTCTTCTTGGACGAACTCAGGAAATTGCCGGACGATGTGTTAAGCTTTACAGAGGCTACCGCCGAAGTACAATTTCCATTTCTTCCTCCAAATGGAAAGAGGCAGTGGGCTGACTTTTACAATATACAAGATCACACAAAGCTCCTACACCAAATTCATACCTGAAGTCCCAGGTTTTGTACATACCATCAATACCGCTTTGACTCCAGCACTGGGTATGCCCTCTGTCAAATTGCTAGTTTCGTCTCTCAGAGCACTAACGTCATCTCATGCAGTCAGATTGTCCCCATGTATCGCTCAAGAGGTTCATGAGTCCGCGGCTCTAGAACTTCCACAGACCCGGGAATGGAAGGAGGTCAAAATCAACGATAATCTTCTTCGCATTATTGCCATGGTCTCTGGACGCATTTTCGTCGGCCCTGAGTTATGTCGCAGCGAACAGTACATCGATATGGCAGTGAACTACGTGACCAATGTCATGGTCGCTGCGCATACCATTGTAACGATTCCTCGTCTCGTCCGACCTGTTGTGGCGCCATTCCTTCCTGCTGTCAAAAGGCTTCACAACCGAGTAGCAGAGTCAACTGCTATTTTTGGGAAACTCATCTCGGCTCGACAACAAAGTGCTAAGGACCCGAAGGTGACGAAAGCTGACGACCTGCTACAATGGCTGATCGATGGTCAAAAGACAGGAGGCAAAATTGATGTCGACCATATCGCTCAGGCGCAGCTTTCTGCAATATTTGCATCCGTTCATACCTCTACTCTCGTTGCTACAAACGCGTAAGTAAGTCGTGGAAGTGAGACAATGGTTTCTGACCAAATAAAGGCTTTTCACACTTGCGGCCATGCCTGAGCTCATCCCCATTCTCAAAGAAGACGTTGAAAAGGCGGTCAAAGGCTCCAATGGCCAGTTTAACAGTTCGTGCTTGCAGAGTATGGAGAAAGTCGACAGTTTTTTGAAAGAGATATTACGGTTCCACACTCTCAGTGCCAGTAGGTTGGCTCGCCGTACCTTGATCTTGTACGCTGAACTCACTTGGTGATTTAGGCGTATTGAATCGCAAGGTTATCAAGCCATTCAAGCTGTCGAATGGCCAGCAAATCCCAGCAGGCGTCTACGTGCAGATTCCAGCTGGTGCCATGGCTTATGACGATGAATTATTCCCTAATGCAAAGACATTCGATGCTCTTCGCTTCTTCAGACTTCAGCAAGTAAGAGATAAAGGCACGTCGCACAGTGAAACAGTCAAGACCGACCCCAACACCCAGTTGGTGGGTGTCAGTCGCGCAAACCTTTTTTGGGGATATGGGCGACATGTATGCCCGGGAAGATTCTTCGCTGCAAATGAGATCAAGTTGATTATGGCCGAAATTTTGTTGCACTATGAAGTGAAGAACCCACCCGGCGTTACTGGCAGGCATAAAGACATATGGTTCGGCCTGCATGTAAGTTGGACGCCTAACGTTGAACCGGCCAACGACTAATACTATCATAGAGCGTGCCTGACCCTGAGAAAACAATCATGATGAGGAGGCGAGGCGATTAATCACAGGCCAAAGCCAAGCAAGATGTATGCGCTAGGAAAAGCCACGGCCGGTCTAATGGGAGGGGGGGCAAAGCACCTACAAATTTGTGGCTACGATGGTATGAAGCTTCATTTCCAAAAATTCCATCCCTTAAAGATGGTTCGTCTGTCAGAAGACTTTTGTTGGAAGCAGCCATTCACTGGCTATCTTATAGCCGAGGGCCTTGTGATTATGCTCAGTGGAAGAAAATGAGACTGAGGGGCGGGTATTTTACTAGAAGCAGAAAAGCTCAAAATCCTAATTCCATCTTCAAACCCAAGGGCGCATCAGGCGTCAAATGTGGAGACGGACAGGCGAGAGCGGCGTTGCTTTGACTCACAAGGCGTTGTCCCCACAGCTTTTAACATCAGCGCCCGAATCGGTTTCTCCATCCCTCATCGCACTTGGACGTAATTGCGGCCAAGGGAGTATCTTGTCCATGCTTTCATCTACTGGGAGCATAGTTTCTCAAAGAGCAAATTGCTTCGTGAATCCATTAGTCAAAGCATCGTGTCTCCGTCCTCGGTTCTAAATCCCCAAGTCAACGTTCACTCCTATCACACAGCTCCTCCATAGCAGCCGTGCAATCCGACCTAATTCTGCCAAAATAATGGAAATCAAAATCCGTCCGCTCGCCAAAGAAGATGAGCCACAATGGAGGCAGCTCTGGGAAGGTTACAATACGTTCTATAAACGCACCATCTCCGAGGATGTCACAGCAAACACGCTTTCCCGCTTCCTCAAGGACGACGTGGAAATGTTTTGTGCTGTCGCAGTCTCGCATGATCCTCCTGCTCCTTCTGCAGAACCTCCATCCTCGCCCGCTGACCGTCCGGAGGATATTGTGGGCTTTGTCACCTGGTTCCCTCATCCGTCAACATCGCGGATCGGCCCTGTGGTTTATCTTAATGACTTGTTTGTGGATCCCACCGCACGTGTGCAGGGAATTGGCGGAAAGCTCATTGATCATGTCTTCACTCACTCTAAGGAGGTGCTTCATGCCGAATCGGTATACTGGCTTACACAGCATTTCAATCACGCCGGTCAACTGTTATACGTGAAGAAAGCAACAAAGAGCGATTTCGTTCATTACACCAAGACGTTGTAATTGAGATGCACTGGCTGCACGGAAAACTGGTCTTACTCTATGTATCGTAGCTTGAATCAGAAAATTGCCTTTCATCCTGGCATCAGATCATAACTGTGACTTCAGTGTAGACATTGAAGAAACATTCGTAGAACTTTCGACAGTAAACAGTCGGTAAGCACTGACGCCAACAGTAAGAGTTTCGAGTTTGGGCTTCTGACAAAAACCAACGCGGTTTCTCCTTCGAGCCTCCTCAACCTGTCGGCAGGTCTGTGGACACGAGGCCAAGCGTGTCCCTCAAAAAATTGCCCTGTAAAAAGACATCAGAAAAAGGAGCTCTATCAACACAGAGGCAAAAGAAGTTGTTACGCATTCACCAAAAAATCCAATCACTGTTGAGCCCTCCGGCTCGATCTTGGTCCACTTGTTAGATTGATGTCGGATTTGATCTTCGGGTGACGAGGGAATTTCCCACATCTCCCCAAAATTGGTGTAAACCTGATTCCGACAGTTCAATAGACATTCCAAGACAGGGGGTGCGTGACTACTAACCTTTAATCCACAGACATATTGTACACCAGTTTGGACCTCCATCGACGTAATCCTTTCGCCTCCAGGCCCAGCGATGGAGATTTCGACCCGCCGGTCATCAGCGGGCCTGTGAGATCTTACCCATGAACGTGTTGTTGGGTATGGGCCAAGCTTGCCAAGGACTTTATTCATGGAAGGGTCCGTGTAGTGGAATTCAAATCCGAAGATTGAATACACATCATAGATGTGAACCACAACCTTCACCAACTGCGACAGCTCGCTGCCGTCAACTCCACCAAAGTTCACAATACCATAGGGATGGTCAAAGTTTTCCCGTGGGAGACTTCCTTCGTTGTCTTTGAAAAACAGCCGTGGTGGCGGCACATCGGGTTCCCAAAGACACGCGTTGTACCAAAGCTCGGCATTTAGGTCGTAACCTCGAACATCGCGTGATAGCGTCAGCAATCTAAAGCCCTGCCTATATAGTGAGTGTAGTTCATCTCTGAATTTCAAATTGCACTCACGTCAAACTCGGCTTTCACAGCCGAAATGTTGTCATCCCGGACTATATGCCACCTGGGGATGCCCTCAGGCTCTCCGACCCATGAACTCACCACATTGTCATCCGTCATCACCGCCAAGGCTCGGACTCCATACATGCCGAGAGCCAGATGCCAGCCTTTGATATACCGTGGTTCTCTAAATACAAGTGTTGTTTCTTGCCGAGGATGTATGTAACCTATGCTGTGGTCATCTCCAGTTTCAGTGATAAACCTCAGCCCAGATACGTGTGTTTCGTGATTAGTCTGGACTAAAGAGACAGCTACTTGTGTAAATTTGGGGGGTTTGGCCGAGAAGTGAAGGTAGCGCTCTCTGAACGGCCGGCACCCGCTCTGAAAATGCTCGTCATGTTCCGTGATGCACCTACCAGCTGTCAGCCAGGAAAAATCCCTGGCATCTTCTGGCACGGCATCATGCACCGAATCATTCCCTTTGCAAGGCGTGTCTTGCATCTGACTTATCAAAGCATGAATTTCTTCTGAATGGTGCCAAGTCCGCCTGCGGTTTCGGATCTCTTTTTTCGACGATAAAAGAGTGCGGCTTCTGAACCACAACATTCTCCAAGACTTTGGACGACTCTTCCACACTTCAAACATCCAGCGGCACTCGTGCGGTGGTTGGAATCTGGAAGCCCAAAACGACTCCGATAGAAAGCAGGAGGCGGCTACGCGAGACACCGTCCGCAATGAAGCAATATCGCGGAGTGGAAGGAGTGTCAGAAGGTTGTGAAATATTTCAGGTGGTAATCGAGAAAAAATATCACCCTCCACCTCGGAACGTCCTGTTGGCGGTGATATCGCGGAGACAATTTCGTGCTCGGAAACCGGAGGCGTTTCCAGCACAGCTTGAATGCCTGGGCTGCTGATCGGATCCAAGATGAAGCCTCCTTTGGCAAGCGTTGACGATCTAACACCAACGGGCTCAGGCCGATCCAACCAGTCAGCTTTACGTCGACCAGGTGGCCTTGCAAACACGTATTCCCAGTCTAAGAATCCCTGCCAAGACGGAGTAGACATACACAGCCTGAAGAAGCAACCATAGTCGGGCTCTGAGATGCGGGTGAGGATATCCCAGCACGCCGCGTGGAAGCCATAGCCCCAAAAATCTTCATGGTAGGCGAATTCCAGTGTTTCTTCATCAACTAGAACATCGACGTTCAGCACCAGGGGAATGACGGAGTCGGCGTCAAGATCTTGATCATTGTGCCTTTGGCTCGCATCCGATGGTGCGCGGAATCTCACATCGCCCATGCACGCACCCACTCCACTGAGCTTGACATTATCCCAATCATGCCCCTTCACGTACACTGTGGAGATGGTTAAAAAGAGAAAAACCAATTAAGAGGTGTCTTGAAAAACCCGCCTGCCCGGAACTCCCTCAGCCAATGTCTCCAATGCCGGTCGGAGATGATGACGCCGCAGATGACGCATCCCACTTTGTCGATGAGAAAGTCATCGTCGTCCATGGCTGTGTCATATGCGAACTGCTATCTCCTATTAGAGCTGACGGCGGATCATTGCGCCGTGATTGTGATCGACTCGTCTTTGCAATGAAGGAGAGTGATGAGGCCAGCTCTCAAGATCCAATCAATCAAGTGCCGGTGACGTCAGACCGTATCGTGATCCTACCCTAGAGCCCACATCTCGGAGGCAGTAGCAGTTGATGCTACGGGATAAGACAGATGCAAGTTTCGATTATCGTACTCAAGCAGGAGTCTTCTTTCTGTATGTCTCCTTGTCAGATCATTTGAGTATTCGAGACCCGAGAAACACGATGAGTCAGACACCAGTGAATTGTGAAGGTTGGCCTGGCCATGGTGGTGTTGTTGCAAGGCCTGTACGAGGTCCTAAGCAGAAGCAATTCGCCTGAGTTTGGCAAAATGATCAGTCCCATGTAGTTCGTTGTTACGTTCTTGAAAGGACTGACGTAATCCATGCCTACGGGATCGTTTTGTACACCGAATTTCTCCACTTCGGCATCGATTCACGATACTACGTCGCATATAAAGGCGCCAACACTGTCCTCGTCTGATTGGTCCAGCCACCAGGAGGCAACGAGGGTAAGTACAGGACTCTCACGCCTAGCGAGGTCCCCTTGTTCTTGCTTGTATGCTTAACCTGGCCCCGGCTTTTCCGCGTTGAAGAAGCACAGGATTTACCCTAGCCACATTTACAATGGTGATGTATGGCTCCAAAAGAAATAACACGGGTGGTTTTGGCGATCACGGGGATTTACCTTAACGGTAAGCTCATAGCACACTTTGCGCATACCATAGGGGTTAAGGTTGATAGCTCCGCTGCATAGCTTGTGGGATGCGTTCTTGGGTCTTATCGGCAATGTCGGGAATGGTGTTGAAGCTGTTGAAGTTGGCAGCTTTCGAGGCGCTGGGTTTGGCATCCGAGAGCTCGTGGCGGCTAGCTTGAGGCCGCTATTCCATGGCCATGCAACTCGAAGGCGGGCGTTTAGATCCATGGACGAGTCAGCGACAGCTCCGGCAAAGGCTTCCGCGACCCCGTGAAGCTGAGCTCTAAAAATATCCCAGTACCGCCCCACAGCTTGCCACATGAGAGTAGGTCTGATTGAAACGTGTAAGGCCGTCGCGATCCCAAAGTTATTGACAAACTCGCAGAGCCCCAGGTCAGAACCAAGACTTCGGCGAGGCTTGCATGACGAAGCCAGCCGCTGTTACGGTGTGTTGAGGCGCACACGTTAGTAGGGCCTGTCTGAGAATTTACACTTACCTCGTAGCTAACACCGTTGTCGCAAACCCAACCTTGGATGAGAGAAGAAGGATTTGCCCCCAGCCACTCCGTTGATAGGAGCAAGCCATGCATACGCCCTCACCCCCTTAAGGTCAAGCCACCAGTTCCAACGCTTTGACATCCGATCGCTAGTAACTGCAAGATCGACAGGATCAAGTTCGTCGTAGACGTAGCCTCAATTGTTTCCAGGCTGTATTGTAATAGTTGTTCTGTCGTCCCAGAAATGAATTTTGTTGACGTTCTTAAGCGAAGCGGTGACACCTCCCCGGATGTTGGACGTCTTCTCGGACTGCGGCGTGACCGCCGCTCTTCATGGCAAAAGAAAAGTGCATCGTTCCTGACGAGATAAGGAGGAAAGAAACATGTGTCCATTTTTTTTTGGCGGTTTGAAGATGCAGTAGGGGTATGCCGCGTGGATTCGAGGTCTAGTACGACTAAAGGAATGCACTTGATGCCGTCTCAATTCGCGTATCGACGGCATCATCGCCATAAATGGCATGACAACATGAGACACTATGACGCACAGATGCGATTGGTCTACTCTGTACTGCGAGGCGGCACGGGGGCTGGTTTTTGATTGGTTGGCGGCTGCGCGGCCTGAGAGAAGAGAATAAAAAGCAAGGAAGAGGGAAGAGGAGAGATGGTTGCTTATTATGACTACGCCATGACCTACAGCAGTGGAGTATTGGGCGGCCGGTGAGCGTTTCACAAAATTTAAGAGGCCAGGGTATTGAGTCACATCAAGGCCCAGTCGCAAGAGAAACTTGGTGACGCTCAAGTCGCCAGGCTCGAAATGCTGGGTTACAAGACTGCCTGCGAGAGAGTCCAAAACACGTAAGGAAGCCGACGAAACCATGGCGACTTGCAGCCCGTGCACATTCGGGGCACGTGGGAAACCAGAGCCACAAAGTAAAATGGGCGATGTGGTGAACAAGCAGGCCCAAAGCTTGACTCAACGCCCAGACGCCGATCCTGCGCCCAACAAAGAGCTCGCATTAGGTAGTATTCTGCATAGTGAGGTTAATGCACGACTTCCTAGGGTGAAAAACGTAGTTACGAGTTTGCAGGCCGTCTCATTGGTGGAGGGCGACCGAGGAATATGAAGCGAGTGGCCAAGAGTGATATACTATATACCAACCTAACAGAGGTTGACCATTTAGGAAGGTCATTTTCAGCCTTTCGAGGTCGGCCGGTGTCCGGAATTATGGCTAAGGGGGGTCTCCTGGGGTTGGCCTAGAACAATCCGATCGACAGACCCCTGACCATGCTGCATGATTCCATACTCTATTTTCCGACACCTTTGTTTGCCTCCGGCCTCGTAAGTCGGCCACCTTGGGCGTAAAGCTGCAATCTTACCCTAGCTTAGCTTCTGGGAAAACCGCCTGATTGTTCATTGACCCATTTTGTGCACCGTACGGACTTGAGCATGCCCATCAACCTGGCACGAGCTGTGGCGTTGGCTTGTGCTGTGACGGGTTTGCGAGGGGCTGCTTCATTTATCCCTTTCGCACGCGAGTCAGAGGGGCGCTTCGCTGAGGACGAATTAATGAATACCGACGCTGGGGTGTTACGTTCCGGATTCCCCATAGACAATGACAAGGTTCTGTCCCAAGTGCGACGCGGCACCTACAAACGGATCAGATCCGCGATTCTTGCCAAGGAGCACATAAGCAATGGCCGTCGCTGTCGCAGTGATTCTGGGCCGCAAGGTGTCGGCTTCATCGAAATCGCAAGATGGTGGCCCAGTTGGACAACACTGCGCTGCTGGCAACGGGCATCACCGCCATTGTCGTGACATCCGCGATCTTTGCCGCCCGCATGTACCTCGGAATCATCAAGCAGCGGCGTTTTACTTGGGAAGAGGGCTGGCTCGTTGCGTCTTGGGTTGCCTTCATCGTTGTTTCTAGCCTTTATCTCAACGCTGGTCCCGCTCTCTTTCGACTACAGTACGCTGCCACCGGGAAGATACCTCCATATCCCTCCAGGTCCAAGGACAGCCAACTCGTCCAAACAACCTTTTTCGTCACCACGTCCTGTCTGTGGATTTGCCTCTGGTGTGTCAAGGCATCCTTTCTCAGCCTGTATAAGCGATTATTCCAGAACCTGAGATCTCACCTGATTGCGTGGTGGATAGTGGTGATTATATGCTTCGTTGTGCGTACCTAGCTCGGGATAGAGACACCCGCATAGCAGAGCCTGCTGACACTATGCGGTCAGACATTAGTGGGCGCCATCACCTCATCTATGCTGTCATGCTCGAGCATGAAGGCATGGTTCACACCAGGTGCATGCAGTACGCCCCGTGATATCAGAGCTTCATACATCAGTCAATGGTACTCATATGCAGTCGATGTGCTCACTGATTTACTCGGTAAGCTGATCTCCTTAAAGCCGGTCTGCCGGTGATCATGCCGAAATAAAATTAATCGTGCATATGCGAGCAGTAATGTTACTGCCATTTGGGCTGATACGAAACCTCCAAATGCACTGGAAACGGAAATTGAGCATCGGTGGGCTCTTCGGCCTGGGCGGAGTCTGCATCCTCGTTTCGACACTTCGCGTGACATATCTCCGCCATGGTACACATTATGAAGGTAACGACAAATTCAAGCAGCCTTCAACCGATTGGGTCGCGCTTGCGGGAATTGTCGAGTCTGCAGTGGGTGAGTTGATGTTCTTTTTGCATCTTTGTTGCCGATTGAAACAGTTCATGAAACTGATTGGTACCACACGCAGCCATCATTATTGGCTGCTCACCAGGAGTTTACCGCGAAATCACGATATTCTCAAACTCTCGACACGATTACTATCGCAACAACTACAACAAGGGCGCCGAAGCAAACGATGCGAATTCTCGATCTAAACCCAGAGTAGATGGGCTCAACATTCACCTCCAGAGCTACAGCGAAGCAGTCGTAGGCATTGGCGACAGGGGCAGTCAGGAAGAATTGGTTGAGTCGGCGAAAGGTCGTAAGATTGTCGTAACACGTTCAACTACCGTGAGCACAAGTCGATTAGATACAAGATCAACTTCAAGTTGATCACTGGTTTCTGGATTGCATTAGGAAGGCGTGTGTCTATTCTCATCCCCATTCCAAGGCGCTTGCGGTAATTCATTGTCTGTTTCCAACGCAGTTTTTGAGCTTGGCCAATTTACCATCTGTGTGCGTCATGACGTCTTTCACGATCAAACGAGGCACGTGTAATAGGGGGCATAATGACAGACGAAATATTATCAATGTAGAATATAACGGAACAAGAACAGCTAGGTGTTGGAAAAAAAGCGCGTCCATTTAGGATCTCTTTCTAAAACTTCCATATCGTCTTGACGCAGCATTGCAAAGATTTCGATAACCTCATCAACTGCATCTCTTCCCTTGTACGTTCTCTCCCGGGGCAGAATGTATAGTGCACTATCCATTGCAAAATCATACGGCCTGAAAAAGTCAATCTTGCTTAGCCCAGGCCCAAAATCGAGGTCATAAAAATCCGTGTTCGCATAGCTTGTGATGAGAATGTCATTTGGCTCTAAGGAAACCTCTCCCGCACTAATCAAGTTATTCCCGCCAATGCGCTGACACAGGCTGTACACTTCAGCGAAGCGGTGTCTGTCAATTTCCTCAGAGGACTGCATCTTGTCGATGTTTGAGCAAATCCATGCGAGCTGTCTTTGGTAATTGACTTCTGAGGCTGACATTTCTGTCATAGATAGCTCGGCTCTGGCAAACACCACAAATTTACTGAAATATGAGCCCGAACTGAGGCGCTTTCTGCACTTGACGCTTGTTGTCAGCCTACTGTTCCGTGTCAGCAAGGCCGGGTCACGCTGGGTACGTGCCCGCGTAATGGCTTGCCACACGAGTGCGGTGAGGATCGTGTTCGTTGTTGGAACAGCCACGCCGAGTTTTATAAGCGATGGCCTCAAAGTGTTGATTTGAGCCACACTTAGACGGAATACCTTCGATGCCCGCGCTGGCAACTTGGCTGGTCGGCTTGGAGGCACTACCGTGTTGCACCGGTGCAACTGCATGAGTGTCTCGACCGACTGGCTGTTCGCAGTCTCTAGGTGGTCCCCCAAAACTACCGAGAGAAACTTCTGCCTGTGATTATGGGACGTGATGAATCGCTCTACTGGGCGATTGGCCGTGCTTGCCGCCCATTGTCTTATCAACATGGCGAGACCTGCGATATCTACCGATTTGTGGTGCACCAAGATTGACAGCCCACGCCCTGTGTCGTTGGAAAAGCGGAAGAAGCTGGCACTGAACACGGGCGATCCCATGGTAAAGTCGGACTTGGCGTTGACATCGTCTTGTGGCCAAACATGGCTCGGGATACTGGAGGGTTGCATGCCCTCAGCAGCTAATTGCTCATAGGATAGTGCTACCGTCCCCTTATCACACAATTGCAGCACTTCATCATTCACGCTCCATTGCATTTGCAAACTCAATTGTTGTTTCTCCGTTGGGTCAGCCTGCACAATCCGACCCGTGATCCACGGGATCGTCTTACACAGGCCTTCTAATCCTCGTTTAAGATTCTGGATGGCAGTTTCTATCTGCGACGATGGCTGAAAAGTCAACAGTACCGCAAAATGTATGTCGGTCATGATCAAATCAAAGGGTGTAAGGGCTTCGATTTCTAACATTGTTATGAGAATAATAGACCGTGGCGGTTTTCACCAAACTTCTCTAAATCGTAGGACGGTGCGGAGGAAATCATAAGACTTCAGACTGCTCGGTGTGCAGCCATGGCCTCAATATCATCGTAGATGAGCCAATCAGAGGTTATATCGGCTTGATTTGTGTTCGATTGATTTGAGCATCAACTACGCAAAACCATGTCTGTCCTAAGCCATTGTAAACTAACCACAAGAAGAAGAAGTAGTAGTAGTAGAAAAAGAAGAAGAAGAGGAAGAGGAGGAAAAAGAAGAAGAAGCAAGAGGGAGGACATGAAGATCACGAAGAAATGGTGATTAATGAGGGCTACGGCGCCAAGAAACGTAGGCAAACCATGACCGGGGCCGGAAGTTGTAGAATGGCTTATGCTAGGGGGCGGGATTGCTGATTCTGCTGATAACTTTGCACGATTTCAATGACGTTTTCTTGAGAAGGAGATACACTTTCCCTACTCATAACCAGAATAGGAAGCGAACAGCGCCCTACTCAGTAGGTTAATCATTGGAGATTCACCATAGCGAATGACGGATGAGATTGAGACAGGAGATTGCCTTCGAAAAGCAGAATGGAGAACCAGAGCAGCAAGGGCCGCGTAGCGGCTACTTGGTCAACAACGACAAGATAGGTCTTTGCCATCGCAATCTGGGTACGGGATGGTTTGAATGATTAATTTATAGACTAAGATAATTTCAGAAGGGAACAAGTTCCGAAACAATCCCCGTGTGTAAGGATTGACCGTTGGGAGTCAGGTGGGACGCCCAGCTCTCAGTTGCTGGAGTTGCCACCATCGACTACCAAGCACGAGCCCTGCATGAAACTGCTCATTGGTGAGGCGAGCAACGAAACACTATCTGCAATCTCCTCCAGCAGGGCTAGTCTACTCAAGGGCAAGCCCGCAATAACAGCATGCATAGGTGTGTCCGAGACCTGAGAGAGGAACTGGTCCATTGTCTTGGTCTTAGTGTAAGAAGGGCACACGGCATTGACACGGATGCCCTGCTTCCCGTACGAGTTGGCATCACTCTTGGTGAGACCAATCACACCTATAGTGATATCAGCCTGGAGCTATTGCATCTTGTGAATGGAAGTACGTCATACCATGCTTGGAGGTCGAGTATGAGGTCTGATGGAAAACAGGTGGGGCTGCGACGAGGCCAAGAACGGAGGCGATATTGATGATCCGCCCACGGCCAATGCGAGGTCCAAGGTCCCTAGTCTGCGTGAGCAAAAGCACAGTCAAAAGCAATCCGTTTTTCTCTTACTCTTGCTTCAGCATATGGGAGATCTCCTCTCTTTGGCATCGATAGACGCCGTTCAAGTTGACGTCCATTACTCTCAGCCACTCCTCCTCAGGAGTTTCATGCGTCTGTTGACCCGTACCCGGGACACCGGCATTATTAACTGCAATATCTAAACGGCCAAAGGTTTCGACAGTTTTGGCGATGCCAGCCTTGACTTGCTCGCTGTTGCGGACATCCAGAATGATGGGAAGAACTTCTACGTTGGGGTAGAGCTCTTTCAGGGACGTAATAGTCTCGGCAAGCAATTCTCCATTGGCATCGGCAACAGCGAGCTTGTTGATACCATACTTGGCGAAAGCCAGGGAAATCGCCTGACCAATACCTTGAGAAGGTGAGCACGTTGATGGGGAAGAATTGATCAGAGCACGTACCTGAAGCCGCACCGGTAACAAATGCGGAACCTGAGAGAAGACTGGCCATTTTGCTGTGTTTTTGAGAATGGTGGGAACGGTTGCGTGTAAATGTCTAGATGTGAGTAAGGTTTTAGTTCCAAGAATTACAATAGTTGGAAATCTAGGGTTTTATAACATCCGAAGCTTTGATGAATGATGCAAATCATCACGCAAGTCGTAGAGATTCGAACCTCATGCCATAAGAAGCTGCTTGAGTAAGCCCTACTCACAGAACAGACCTGAACCTCGCTTAGTAAACGACTTCAATCGGGTCATAATGGCGCAATTGGGAAGGTCAGCAAGCTGAGAATATCCGAGACAAGCCACCATTGCACTGGAAAATCTGATGCGGATATGCTCGGTAAGACATTCAGGCCCGGTCCGACGTTCCGCACGAAGCTGCGCCGCGAAAATTCTTGGTCCTTGAATCGAAAAAGGTCAGAGATCTGTGATAGAGCTCTGAATTCGGGGAGCCTAGTTGTTTCATCCTGCTGATTTTTCCATGACTCCTCACTGACCGCAGCTGCCTCCATCCAAAGACCTGTACGTTCCCGTATGGGCGATCCCAAAATCAAATGTCTCAAAGAGCAGGGGCTTTATGGTGGAACCGGTGTGGCTTTAGTGCCACCTGCCAATAAAACCTCGAGGCCTCATGTGTCGGAAGGCCCAAAAGCGTGAGGGCCAGAGCACAACTAAGGGCTCACGAGATTTGGAACAAGACATCCCGACCTCAACCGTTGAGTATCGGTAGCAAATCACCTATATATAGCGAAGAAGATAACTATCGACTGGAAATGACTTCAATTCCGCAGCCAAGCACTATCACACAGATCACTTTCACTCAATTACTTACACCACTTCAGCGAAATATTCAAATCCTGCCAAAATGGCTTCCGTGCTCCAGGCAACTGCTCCTACAAAGGAGATCAAGGAATTCCTCACCGAGTTCTACCGGCTATCTGATACGCCCGAGGAACACGAGGCATGGATCAACTCTTTCACGAGCGATGCCTTCATTCAGATCGGCGCGCAAAAGGCCGAAGGAGCAGCAGGTAAGCTAACACCAGATCTCATGCCAGAATATCCCATACAGCGGGTGGCTGACACTAGTCCAGAGATCCGAAAGCTTCGCGGTTGGATGTGGGAGGTTCTCAAAGAGAGCAAGCACACCGTGTCCAAGATTTTCCTGTCTTCTGAAGCAGGAGAGCCTGAGATCGCAATCTTCGGAAACGGCCACTTTTTGCTAACTAGCGGTACGGATATCGACGGCACCTTCGCCGGACATGTCGCTTTCAGGAGGCTTGGAGATGAGTTGAAGATTGCAAGCTACAACATCTACAACCAGAACCAGTGATCTGTTTGGTGAAGTCTTGGTTCTTCTCATACATAGCAAAAGCTGTACCTCTATCAACTTCTTACTATCCTTCAATTACTTGTTTCAACCACTTTGTGATAAAATTCCATGTCCCAACATCGTTCTATATTGATATGGCTGCTATATAACGATATCATGGTCCCTTTCAAATGTTGAGAAGCGTACTTGAATAATCTTCAAAACTTCCAAATCGACATGTATCGAAGATCAATGGGCTCAGATGACGGTAGTACTCAAGCCTCAGATGTGGAATAGGAGGTTGCCAAGAAATCCATAGATAGATGTGCGAAAACGACCCTGTTATTTCTTACCTAAGCCTGAGACATTACAAGTTCGAGCGCGGTTCAAATTTCCGGACCACAATCAGGCTGAGACTGTGCAGTTGGCGTTGTAAGCTTCGAACATGTGCGAGTGTTAGGCTTTCTATTCCGGCGCTGCGAGGCGGCGCTGCGGAGTGCGATATCCATCATTCGTGCTTTCATACAGTCCAAAATATTTGAACTTGTTGACATACCGGAGTGGCTCGTTTTCCCTCGGCGCGGCTCGTTGAACTAAGTCGTCTTCTAGTCCTCTACCTCTGGCTCCCAACGGAATATTATTGTTAACACAATGCGAACATGCTGACTCTACGATGAAGGTGACTATCCGACATGCTACTCACTTACAGGGTTTGAGCTGTGAATCTATAATGTGCTCTCTATTGATTAGGTCACCTGCTTGTTAGCAATCACCGCATAAGCAGGCCTTAAAGAGCTTTGATTACCGTGTTCAAGGTGACCTGTCATTACTGGTGGGGTGATCTTCATGACCAGTTACACTATCGATAGTGAGACAACCGGCGGTATGACCCCGAAGTGAGACATTACCGTGTGCATTTCGTACAAGAGTCAGCCTACCTCGGATAGCGGTGTAGTAAGACAGCACATTCATCCAGCCACAAGAATTATGGGTTCGAGGCCTGCCACGACAGTGAATCCAAGACGGCATCGACAAAAATACTCATACCAGGGCCTTAGGTTATTTTCCTTGCATGGACAGTGTCAGACTTGTTTTGGTGTAACAGGGTACCAATTATATAAGAGCAACGAAGGCGTTGTGGGAAGCTCGGATTTGGCAACTTCGGAGACTTGAGCGCGCGTCAAGCAGTACCGGAACGTCCATTACATCAAAATTTCTATGCCAAAAAGTACGCTAGAATGAATGAGACTCTGCTTATCGTGCCCAAGAAGCTTGTCAGCGATGTGGGTTCGACCAACCCACTTATTCGCACCCTCATTCTGGCCACGATTGTAGCCGTCATTGGAAGGCTAGCATATCGCATCTTAAGAGCCCAGTATGAGATTTCAAAAATACCTCTAGTTAATGGTCGTAAGCCATGGAGCTTCTCTGTCGCAGCTGAGGAGCTGAACTTCAAGCAAAATGCCGGGCAGCTGATTGAGCAGGGATTCAAGACCGTGAGTATTATTGCCATGTTCATTCGGGCCTGTACGAACATCTCACATTCCTCTAGGCGGGTAAAGCGTTTCGGCTTCAAACAGATAACGGCGTTCATGTCATCCTCTCCGCTGAATACGCCGACAGCATCAGGAATCATCCCCATGCCAACCTTCCGGAGCTCACCGCTGTAGATTTTCATTCAGGGATTCCTGGTTTTGATGCTTGGACCATGGTTAGCGCCAAAGATCGAATGATTGTCAATACAATCAAGGAGCACCTGACACAACGCCGTGGTATGCTGGCTTCTTCATATCCACTTTCACAGCCTGGTCGAATGCCAAAGAAGGGCGCTTACTAACATGAATTGTATCGCAGCGCTTTTATATCCGCCTCTATCGAAGAAATCAAAGGACACCCTCGAATTGAATTGGAGCAATAATACAGGTAAATGGTTTTTTCTTATGCTTGTCGTTATTAACGAGGTGTTTATATTAATATGCTGGCATTAGAATGGCATGACATCTCGCTGCCTGAGACCGCGTTGCAACTCATTGCCCGAACTTCATCTCTCGTTCTTCTTGGCCCCGAACTTTGCGATAACCAAGAATGGGTCCCTTATGTTGTTTCCTACATTGCGACTACACATAGTGCTATGCACGCTCTTTCCAAATGGCCGCGTGTGATGAGACCACTGGCCCATTGGTTCCTCCCGTCATGTAAAGCACTGCGTGCTGATTTTGACAAATGTGCTGGGCTCATCAACCCAGTACTCGAAGAGCGTAGGCGCGACAAAAAAGCCCGCATTGCCAAAGGTCTGAAGCCTAAAGAATATCTCGACGCTATGGAGTGGCTAGAGGAAATGAATAGTGGAAAGGATTACAATCCTACGGCGGCACATGTTACATTTGCGATTGCTGGAATCTTTAGCAGTACTGATACCCTGACCCAGGTTATCTATGACCTTTGTGGCCAGCCGCAGCTTATAGAGGATTTACGCAAGGAAATCATTTCAGTCATGTCTAAAGGCCCCTGGGAGAAGAAAAGTTTCTTTGACTTGAAGCTTTTGGACAGCGTTATGAAGGAAACTCAACGATTAAAGCCGATAGCCATGGGTAGGTTTTCGCTTTGGACAAAGGAGAGTGAGAGAATATATGAAGGACTAAGCTAACAAACCCTCAAAGCATCCATGCATCGACTGGCCACGGGGGATATTGATTTGCCCGATGGCACTAGGTTACCGAAAGGGACAAGATTTATGGTCTCTGCCCACCAATCATGGGATGAATCCATTTACCCGAATGCAGACAAATTCGATGGTTACCGATTTCTTCGATTGAGAGAAGAGGGTGCCAAACTTGCCCAGTTCGCTACGACTAGCCCCAGCACAATAGGTTTCGGACATGGGCATTGGGCATGCCCGGCACGCGTCTTTGCGTCAGACGAGATTAAGATCGCGCTTTGTCATATCCTTCTTATGTACGACTTCAAAATGGCTTCTGACGATAGACCTAAGCCCAAGATCTATGGGTTTGTCACTCAGGCTGATACTAATGGGCGTATCATGGTACGAAGAAGGAAGGAGGAGATTTCTCTATAGAATATTGGACTATAATGAGACACAAATCTGGCACAAAAGATAGATCAATAACAATATGACATACCGGCGTTGGTTTAGAGGCCTTCATTTTCCATTTCTAGGTACATTGAGTCTCTCGTTCGACAAGGAGCCCTCGCCTAACTTGGTTGCACATTAATAACGCGGCGTAGAAATTGTTCCGATACAAGCACCCGTTTCATTCATTAATCAAATATTGGCGTTGTATAACTAAATGGTTCTATTTTGTCCAGCAATTCACTCCTGCCTGTTGAGGCCTGTCTGAGGAAAGCAGAGGTAGATGGTGGGCAAGCCGATGTCGATACACAGAGGTTCCTCCATCTTACACTATATTTCTATAGCCCAGTAAGGTAAAAAGTCTTCCATCGGGCCATTATCAATGAGGTTGATATTCAAGCCCTTTCTTCCTAGATACCTGGCAAACCACCTTGGATGGAGACAATTTCACCACTAATGTATGTCCTAAGTGGGTCCACCAAGTCGACGTAGTGCGGTGACATTTCCACTGGCTGTATCAGCCGGCCGTAGGGCGCTTGGCCCGCAAAGGTGGTCAAGTTGTCCGTAACAAATCCAGCACCCACCAAGAATGGTGTGTAGACTAAGCCGGGAGCAATAGCATTGACCCGGATGCCACGATTTGCAAGCTGCTGGGCCAAGCTACGCGTGATGTGCGCGATGGCAGCTTTGCTGGCGCCATACTCAACGACTGGACCAGTAGGCGCACCCGCGATACCAGACGTAGTAAAGACAATACTGCCGCCAGCTGGGAGTAACGGTACGGCAGCTCGAGTTAAGAAGAGCGGAGCGAAGACATTGACGCGAAAGATCTCGTCGAGGCTCTCAGTCGACATGTTCCCAATGGGACGTACGTCAGGACCTAGCATAGGGCCAGATACGCTGGACTTCGGTTAGCACCTGATTTGAGCATCTAAATCTAAAACTACACACCCAGCGTGGTTAATCAAAATATCCAAGCCTCCGAGACGATCATGTGCCTCATGGACTAGTTCGGTACAAAACGTCTCATTAAGTAGATTGCCAGGGATGCGCTCGATAGAGAGGTTCTCGGATTCGAGTAAATGTTCCATGGCCTGGGCATCAGGCTCTTCTTCGGGTAGGTAGTTGATTGCCACCCTAGCGCCTTCACGCACGAACGCAATTGCTATAGCTCTTCCAATGCCGGAGTCGCCGCCAGTGATGAGAGCCTTCAAACCCTTGAGCCGCCCGGTGCCCTTGTAGCTCTGCTCGCCGCAATCTGGAGGATGTTGGAAGCTCGTGTGCAGCACAGGATTGGCTGGAGGCGGTAGTGCCAACGTCAAGTTGGAGAAGCGAGTGACGGGGTTGATCAACCGCTGGGCTTGGGTGCAGTCAGTACGCAGACTTGTGAACTGGAGCCTTGAACTGACATGTAACAGCACCTAGGAATAAGGCAGCTGTAGCAAAGTGCTTTGCCATCATGGTGGAATGAATTTTCAGGGGAATTCGAAAGCCTGTATGTTGTAAGATCCAGGTCTTTTTTTTCTTTCTTTGTTCTCTGTTTCTGGCTACTATGAGAATGGTCCTTGAGATATGTCAAGCGTCCTATTTATGCTACTCGTCTCGCCAAGCATGGGTATGCCGTTTGGCATGTCAGGTGTCATAATGAGCCACTATTCGTGGGCAGGCGCAAAAGTTTGCGGATATAACTCGAGAATCCGCTCATGGATCTTGATAACAGTGACCGGAGTTCATAAGGACGTCCTCCAAGCACAATGGAGATAACGAACTCGTATATTTGACGCGTAATCGCCTGTTCTGAGACTTAAGGAGATAAATCTGGCGCCAAGTGTCAGCAAGCAGAAATCCACGGATTCCTTGATCCCGCTGAAGTAATCAATCACATAGCAGGGGCAGAGATCATCAGGCACACATCTGGACGTAAAGTGCGTCACCATTTATGGTTGAGCAATCTTGCTTGTTCGTAACTTAGACATTAACTGAGCAGCTTAGTACCGTAGGCTAGCTATGATGTGTGTATACCATTTCCCACTTGGTTCCGACATTTTCAGTTCCCTTTTGAATCTGTAGCTTGATTCTCCGAGCCCTCCTGGACCTGACCTTCTGACTTTTCCGTCGCCTGACTATCTACTTGAGGCTCTGCAGCAGCTGTGGTTTCCGAAGCAGCCTTATCTGCTCCAGCGTCTTGCTCTGTGTCCTTCTTTTTGCTCTTGAACAGGCTGACGCTTGGCACTGACTGTCCAAGCGAGGAGACAGCAGATGATACCGAGGGCATATTCGGGAGCTTCGGAAGGTTGGATGACACGTCGGGAACGCTGGTTGGCCACCAACCCTTTACTCCTGTTCCTGCCTGCTCAGCCACACTGAAGAGGTGCTGCATGTAGGTACGCTTCTCCTCTGTCGACAGGTCGTTGGCGTCATTCACAAGGTCGCCTTGACCATCCCCGGGAAGCGGCACGAGAGCAGCCGCCGCAGCAATATCGATGGGTGATTCGTCTGGCAGCCCGCCCTTGTTCTTCTCATCAGACTCGGTTGTTTTCTCCTTCTCACTAGCAGCTTCGTCCTCTGCCTTTTCGAGGACTTCGTCCACCTTTTTGTTCTCGGCTATTTCTTCCGGCTCGCTCTCGCGGAGACTTGGGTCATCCACAATAGGGGCATCGCTCAGGAACCATTCGCAGACAAGGTCGGCAGCCTGCTCGGACATTGCTTCGTAGCCTTTATGCTTCTCAGGTCGGAACATGGTCATGTGTGCCTGAACTTCGTCTTCTGCAGTGCGGTTGACTCTGCGAGTGAAGAGACGGTGAGCGGGGTGATCGTCCTCCGGTACAGCGCAGAATGTACGCTCCGGTACGAAGTAACCACCACTCCAATATCCATTCTCACCCAGCGAACAATAGAAGTCATGAATACCGACGCCCTTGATGGCGGCAAGACGGTCGAGCCGGCGGTTGAGCTCCTTCTGCTTCATTAAAGCACCTACAAAGGTAAAGTGGTCCGATAGCCAAGCAAAGGACTTGCCAACATTTCCACGGTTGATGTATGCCAGGCCTTGACCCAGTGACTCCATTCCCTGTTGGTAACCCTCCTTCACAGAATCCTTGTTGAGATTCCGTATGCTCTTGACGCCTTGCATGATGGCTTCGCGGTGCGTGTAAGCAGCAACACCGCCTGCCGCGATCGCGCCGACCGTGCCTGTTCTTACAGCCACAAGCTGCCACGTCGTCCAGGCGGGGTTTGAAGACGATGATGGAGCGGAGGGTACTGGGGTGCTTCGTTTCCCAAGCCGTGCGAGACTGGCGGGCGCTGCAGCCGACAAAGCCGTCATGGCGTTGAAGACGCCGCTCACTTTCTGGTAGTTTGAGAAGGCGCCATAGACAAACATGGATCGTGCCAGTCCGTTGAAGGGTGTGTCAAATGACAAGATACCTTGGATAAGAGGAAAGGGTTCGACCTCTTCTGATTTAGACGCTCGGTCATTGAGCGTGGCGAAAAGTGCGTCGGCAGCAACGAAACCACTGACGTGAGGGTTAGGAACGAACGGCATGGTCAGGCTTGCTCAGAGGAACGGGTCTGCTTACCCCATGGAGTGGGCTACGAGAACAACCCCAACATTCCTGTCCCGCGGCGGCCAGGGATTCTCAAAATGTTTCTTGCGTGTGTCGATGACTTGTTCCTTGAGCCTGAGATCTGCGGTGAGCATGCATGCGTATTAGTGAAGTTGTGAAGTGACGTACCACTCGACAAACTTGTCGGTAGCCACATCAAGCTCGCCAGTCGTCTCATATTTGGGATATACTATGGATTCGACCTTGTGTTTTGGCAACTGTTTCGCGACAAGGCGTTGAAGGTCCTGCGGGGATTAGTCTGGTATTGCATGATGCCGACACTCGTTGCTGCTCACCTCGGGAAACTCTCGGAACGTGTTATCAGTTCCCTGGCAAGAGAGGTCAGTATGTGAAACAATTGTTCTCAAGCTGGTCTTGCGCTTGCCTTGAAGCCATGAATAAAACATAAAACCAACACGCGCGACATATTGGCTAATTGGGACGGCGACGCTGCTATTGATCAAATTACGGATACACGAGGTTCAATGCAAGCTGTGAAATGCGCCACATTAAAAGTCCACATAATGCCAGATCCAGCAAAGAACCGGGGGCTTGGGTGGCTCTTTATCGTTTGCCAGACGCAGTGACATCGAGATGGGCTGAAAGTGGACTTGCGAGTTTCCCTGTTTTTCAGCCACACCAACGTCCCCTGCTTGCGCGATCCGCACCGCGTGTGGCAAAGACGGCCGGCGCTACGCGACAAGAATTGTTGGCATTATGATGTCATTTCACTAATCGCAAAACAGTGCCTCGCGAATCTGCCAAGTATACCTGCTGCTTTTGTGCAGCTGGAAATGGCAATGATTGGGGCTTTTACATCTGATTGCGAGGCGGCTGGGATGCAGCACAGGGCAGTGCCCGGTATTTGGGGACGATTGACGATGGATCGATCGATAACCTTAAGCATGTGACAGGGCCCTTGGATCGGTTCCCCCTCGTGGTTTTACTTGGCATGGAAGCTTGGATGTTCCGATCGGCTTACAGTCCGGCGCTGCCATTCACATGGAGCCACGTTGAGAGCCGAGCAGCCGGTTAGAATGTCATAACTTGGGGAATATTTCGCTTGCCAGACTCCTACAATTCTGTTGCCTTGCATCCGACACACACTGTGCTCCAGAGCACTCTACACTCCCGACTTGTTCTGGAGAATCACTTCTTCGCTCGAGTTATCGTGGGCTCCGGCGGGATCGTCTCGGTGCGGGCCGTTCATGGACACAGAGGTAATGGAAATGCCCGCTCTCCCATCCTCTCTCTTGTCACCATCCTGCGTCATCATCTCAATACCATCAAATTGCGCATATCCGGCAGTCCGGCGCCGATTGTGTAGGTTGCTGCCCTGCTTGTCATATGTATTCGATTTGCCCGTTGCTGAGGTGCCATATGAGCCCATGAGCTTCGGGGCGAATCGTTTGAGGAATTTTCGAAAAGTAGGCATGGAGCCGCAAATGATGAAGAGATTCACTTCAACGAAACTGCCACAAGTAACGTCAACTTCGTGTCTCGAAATGACTCGCCGGAGCACTTACGACCAAACATTCGCCGGGGCGGCTACCCATGGGATATCCAAGGAACCCAACAATGACGGCAAGTACACCATCCGGACAATAGACGTTGCCACGGTCCTGCGCATTAATGATTAGCCAGAGCGGTTGATTTCGCAAAGCGAATTGCCATACACTGAACCGACGCCAAACATGATCGCAGCTCCAATCTTCTGTGCCAACGGCATCTTCAACTTGACTATCGTAGGGATAGGAATGACGAAAAGCACGCAGTCGGAGACAATGTTGGCTACTGCGATGGCAATGTACAGGCTCGGCAGGTCGACGCACTTTCCCGAGACATACGGGTCCCAAGCACTACGAATCGGCCGGCAGCCAAAAAGGAGCAGACCCGCAATGGTAATCGTGTAGCTTGCTACCATGGCAATACAGGCCCAGGTGACAATCTTGAACACCTTGAGTGGAGATATTCGGAGGTACAGAGTCAAAAGGGACGTCTTGCTAAGGCCGTTGCATGTGATGAATATCGGGGCGACGACGTAGGAGCTCTGAGTAGCCGCAAACATTAGCACTTTTCTCGGTGGCTGCAAGGACAAGCTGGCAGAGTGTTTGGGACATACAAGCATGTGTTTCTCAAACACTTCAATTGGCATCTCCCACGCGTGGTGGCCCAACCCGCCGATTGATATCGACCCTGCACACATGTCAACTCGACAAGTCTTCGTCAGTGGAAACAAGTCGCCGAGGTATGCTCACAAGTCTGGATGGACTGCATCGCGAAGGATGCGATCTTCGACTGTTAGTCGGGCGCCATGCACGGATGGCTTCAAAGGAGTGGCATTCTTACCCACGCAAGAGTTATCAACACTGTATCATATGGCAGTTAGCTGAATATGCTTCTCCTTGAATATGTGCGGCATACCATCGTCGATTTGCAAGCCTCCTGCCAAGAACTGCTTCGTGTAGAGTCTCTGGGTGAGGCAAACCACTGCCAAGGATCCGAGCAAGCCAAAGATCAAGTAGTGGTGGAGCACGTATTGCTGGAGGGGGTTTTCGAAGTCAATCTCATAATCCCCATACTCCTCTGGCTTCGGCATGACCACCGTCACGCCGTTGACCACCGGAAAGCTCGCCATTGCATCTCTCACAGCATGTGCAAATCAACAACAGCACACATGCGAATCAGAAAGAGCACGCACCTTCTTGTCTACGATCGTCCATCAGTCGGGGAGTGCCCGTATTCTTGACTGTCGAAACCTCTCAGGCTTGTCGCATCCTCGCTTGGCGACTTGATGCCAAGAATGCTTTGGCCGGGACTCTGTCGCATCTGTACCATGAAGCCGAGACATGGGCCGGGGAGGGCCAGCATAGTTAACAGGGCGATGCCAGCATGTCCAATGCTGCTACTGCTGCGCGTCACAAGCGATGGATGAGCGTACGACTTCACGACAGGATTGCGTAAATCATCGCTTCATTGAGGACCAGCCAAGGGTATCAGACAAAAAGCACGACAAGGTATGTATGCAGTTGGTTGAGGCTGTCACATCCTAGTGGGGGCACTAGGAACTTCCGGGAACATGGTTATCGGCTTCCGGACCCCCAACAGGGGTCTCCCGCCCGGTCCGTCGCAAGGATCGGACCTGGGGGAGCACCGGCTAGTATGAACTCAGATGACAATGCATGCGAACGTCCACCTATATCTAACGCTAGTAATCAGGTCATGATGCATGGGGCTGGATCTCGACCATCCAAAACCCACCATTGCCCTGGCTGCTGGGGGCAATAGCCTTACGCAGGTATGTAAGCAAGCAATGTAACATTGCGAACGCAGGGATCTGATATTATTCACAGCATCGGCCAAGTCCCGAGCTGAACAGCATGCCAAGTAGTGCTGCATTCACCTGCATTCACAAAAGCAAAGAGGTATCCCTCTTTAACCTCGCGATCTTCCTGCCGTTCCCCAGATTGCACGCCCTTCCTCGCATCAGCTTTTTTTGTGCTTACTTGGACTAAGATCAGCAATGGCTCGTTTCACTTGTATCTTCACCGCCATGGTGGCTGCCATGTTCCATGTGGCATTCGCGAAGCCATGCCAGTCCAACACTGGCCTCGTCCAAATGGTCACATACGTCAAGCGTCATCCTAGTTACACGCGTGAACAGTTTTGGGATTACTGGAACACCCAGCATGCTCCCAGGGTCGCACCCTTAGCTGCTTACTTCAACATTACCCGGTATCAGCAGGTATGAATGAACACACGAATCTTATCCAAGTCTTGGTGGTGTCGTATTTTAACACCATCGTCCATGACAGGTGCAAGTTGGAGGTCAGATTGTGCCCACCGCGGGAGGTGCATCCGCCCCTGATTCGACCGAGCTCGTCGACTTTGACGGTATCGCCATGTTCCTCTACCAGTCCGCCGATGTCCTCACAGCTATGCTTTCGCACCCTTATTACATTGATGTTGTCGAGCCTGATGAGCATGTCTTCATTGACAAGGCCGCTTTCGGCGGTGGCATGGTGGCGACTTATATCGGTAACCACGTTGAGGTTGTCAATAGGGAGAGGGACGTGTGGGTTGGCGACGACGAAGTCAGGGAGAAGTTCCAGGACCTGTTTGACTCCTACTAAAGGAGCACAGGCAAAGCTTGAGACTTTCCAGCCGGCGCAAAAGACGAGTCGCTCTGCCTCCTTTATGGCAGCTCTTGTCCATTGAGAGGGGCTCTTTCGTGACTCCTGCCCAGTGTAAGGGCGTGCATCTGTACATTGAGACCCCATCTCAGGATGCAAGTACATATTAACGAGAATTTATTTGTATATTAATTGCCTTGAACTTTATTCGTTCATCGTCCTGCATTGCTTACGCATGAGTTCGCACTATATTCAATGCAAAGATTCGTATTTGTGAGTTCCATGCAGGCAATTTGCGTTAGTTAAGCTTTATTTTATCGTTTCCATGGCACGGGCCTCGTGTGAGCCTGGGCTGCAAAGATTCAAGTGTCTGATTTGTACCCTGAAGGGTCCGAACCAAGTTCTGTTTGACTGGTGAACCGATCATCATCACGCCACTAATCTCGCTTCCAGTTAAATGCCGAGCCATTATGATGGTTCGGCATTGTAAACGAAGTGCGGGCTTATTGACCCCGAGCTTGAGAATGCAACCCATGGGTCTGAATGACCCCTGACAGGGTTGCAGTGCCGAGCACCTGCACGACAAACTAATGCCTCATTGCAGTGCGCGCCCCCTTTCTGCATTGGGAAGTGTAAATGGACATTGTTTGCCTTCAACATATCCCTCGAGGGGCTCGGGAGAATATGGCGGAAATGTCAGTGCCTGTCCATAATACCAGTCCTGACAACATGAAGGATTGGGACAGCCTAGGCCATGGCGACAAGGCCGAGACCAGCACAACCCCCTACACCTGCTTTCTCATTCCCACACTACGTACTATGACTTTTCTAGAGTAATTTACGCCGGTTTGGCTACCCTAAGTCTCATGCTGTCAATGGTCCATCCAGATTCGTCCTGTCATAATTGTAATGAAAATGAACTCTATTGGATGTTTAGGGAGGACGTGATAGACAGTGTGTTTTTATAATTATCACGCGTCAAGATGTTACAGATGTGAGAAAGCTATACCAAAGTATCCTCAGGCTTATCGCTCAATTGTTCACATATGTGGGCTGTTCAGGGAAGAAGGCCAAGGAAAGTCAAGAATTCAGTATCATCAACCACAATTAGCTTCCACGATCTATGCTGCCACACTTAATACATCTACTGTCACCCTAAGAACAATTATGATAGATAACTTCATTATTTTAGCTGCTCTTGGCACAAATTATGTTTAAGATGTATTTTTGAGGTGCTTAATGTATGCAGGTACCGGACGGATCAAGAATGCCTGTATCGAATGACTCTGACCTCGGCTTCTCTTCCATGAAGAAAAGTCAAAACATGAATAAAACGTGTAGTAGGATAAGACGACATTGATCAGGCGTCAGGCACAATGTATGGTGGCAATGAGTCTACAGGATGTCGAAGCTAATGGCAGCGCTCAGCAGCCGACAAGTGCAGTCAATTACCCTGCGTCACTTTAGACACCAAAACGGCATTGAAGTGATCAATTCAGTCATCTTGGGATGCTTGTGACCCTGACTTGGGGTTCATTGCGAAGGGGAAAGCCTTTTGGCACGTGCATGTTTGAAACTCGCTGTACTATACACCGAGGACGCCAGTCGGGCGGTCACGACACACTGTTCAGGAATGGCATGCCAAGACCACGGTAGGAGTTACAGATATCTCAAGGAAGAAAAACGCGTCGCCAATGTCTTAGTTTATAAGCTCACGCGATATCTAAAGTAGGGTCGACTCTACATCCGCAAACCCGCCGTTCGAAAATCATGGTTGTCTCAGAGTTGGAATGGCGAAGCCTCTTGGAAAAATGCTCGATCATGTGAATGGTAGCTGGGCATGTTTAAACAATTTGACGTACGCGATTCTTTAAAGGATTAACATCTTTTACTTCGCTACACACCTACGAGAGCATATGGGCTGTCCATACGGTCATTGGGCGCTTGATTCTAGGAAAGTATGCGCCCGAGAAATATTGATCGCCTCCACTATCGCGCTTCATTGCGACAGTCAGGATAAAACTCTCATGAAACGGGCTGCGTCGCAGTTATGAGGCAAATTGTGCACTTCGTACTTGCTGCGCAGAGCTTTTCTGTGGCGTTTGCACAAGAGCGGGCCGGTAACACAGTTGTACTCATTCACCAGATTGCGCGTCAAATTCAATCAACCGGTTTTCAAAAGTATACGGCCTCATTCACGCCAGAAACAGACCGAACCCTCTTGACCCTCTTAGCTCAGAACGATTATACCAGTTGGGTCTTTGATGAATTCAGCGTCAAGGGTCCAGACGGCATTGAACTCGTAGGTAACGGCGATTTCGAAAACAATGAATACCGCGACGAGTGCTGGTCATCGGCACTCTCCCCTTGGTTTATTCTCGGCCCTAACGGGCCCTGTACTCATCAAGCGGCCGTATTACCTTTACTTGGCCGCGGGTGGAGCAACGCATTTATTGACGGGCAGAGGAATGGTCAAGACTGCCTATCACAAATATTGAGAACGACGGCCGGAATTACATACAGCTTATCCGTTTACGCTTCCCTTGAAGAGGTCTCGGAGGGAGGACAGGCGGACTTCAACGTCTCGAGCAGCGCTTTTGCTCCACCGACAGGCGTGTTTGCCCATGGAGAACGCCTATTTGACGGATTCACCAATTCTCGAAGAGCATCCGTGACGGGCTTGGGTGCACCGAGACAGGAAATAAAGGTTTATGTGAATGGCATCCAGAGAAATGGGGGCTATACTGATAGCAATGGACATTTCGATCTGCGAGTCATTCTTAATGCTGGATCGAACAGCATTACCGCGTCCGCAGTTTTGGTAAGCACAAACAAAATCTCTCTTTTCCTAACAGTCTCCAAATTCCTATGTATCTACTATTATTTTATCCTACATTTGCTATCCGTATATGATGATTTGTTGGGCACGGGAAGAAAATATGTGTTCTGCGTTTGTGTTTCCTAACTACGGAGAGCGGGGCATTGAAGCAAGACTTCAATGGGGCGTTTAAAGATTCTGACTGACTTCTTGGGCTTCAGATGGACCAAGAAACTGAGAAGTCGACGGCTCACATGGTGACATATCTGGAACCAAGAGAGCTCCCGGCACCCACCCTGGAATCTGACTCCGACACTGGAAACAAGGGGGATGGTGTGACATCCGCAAAAATTCTCACATTCAGTGGCCTGGCGGACCCTAATACCATGCTATTAATATGGGAAGAATCTAGCGGCGTCCAGGCATCCACAATGACCTCAGCTTTTGGTTACTACAGTGTCCAGATTGGCCCACTACCTGCTGGCATTTATCATTTTCTAGTTGAGGACCAGGACTTGGCCGGTAACAGAAACCGTGGGTTAAGTTCTCCTGTTATGGTCGTGGATGTGCCAGAAGCTCCCAGCCTAGCACTAGGAAATGGTCAAGAGCAACTTGATGCTGCGATTGATACAAGAACCAGCATATATTTCAGCAGCACGGCTATACCAGGCAATACTTTGGTGATTTACGAGGATGACATCGCCATCAGTCGCACCACGGTTTCCAGGAATGGCTCTGCGATACCTTTCTTCGAGATCCCTCCCCGATCGGCCGGTCCGCATACGTTTAAGGCAACCCAAATGGATCTAAATGGTGAAGTATCTCTCCCGAGTAATACTTTCACAATTATAGTTCGACTGGTTCCACCTACTTTGACAGGAGTTCAAGGTCATAACGGCACGCTTTCGACTATAACAGAGAATGATGTTCCTACTTTCATTGGTACATCGATCGCTGATGCGTTGATAACGATCTATGACGAGGCCGGTAACCGCATTACTTCAGGATTTGCCGATGCATCAGGGGGGTTCGCTTTGCCGGCTTCTCGTGCCTTCCCTGCGGGTACCTATTCATTCACCGCAGATGCCGCTATGGATGAGCAGCAGTCTTCTCGCAGAAGCAATATCTTCCAGCTGACTGTGGTTCCAATATCAGGAACTTCTTCAACGTCGACGACGTCCGCAAGCACCTTCGGAACATCAAGCATGGCAACTGACATGACGTCCATGCTCGGATCACCATCCATGACCGATACGTGGGCAAGATCTTGGGAGGCAACTAGCACCGGGCCCAAAGAAACTACGACAGACTACCAGAATGGGTCATCAAATTCGGTCGTGGTGGGTTCTCAGTCGACTAATTCGAATCCAATTCCCACGTCGAAACCTTTGTCTGCGCTTGAAACAGGCTCCATGTACGATTCACTGAACCCTACTGAGACGAGTCGGGTCTTCAATGTTACGACCCTAGGTGTGCCGGCCTCCACAGTCAGCTCATCGACTACGGCTGTTGCAAGTTCCTCTTCCCGATCAGGTTCCGGTACATCTCAAACATCCACAGGCTCGTCATCTTCTTTGCCAACGCCAAACTCCCTCGTTTCTAGCGCGCCACTTTTCGTGCTGGATGGATTCATCATTCAGGTGGCAGTGCCGGCTCAAGTCCAGAACGATGGTCCGCAAAGACGCCAAACGGCCGCATATCTTACCCTTGGTGCCAAAAACCATGTCCTTACTTCGAGTAACTGCAGGGATTCTGCGACGTTCATTCTCAAGTCGGGCGGGAAATTGTCGCTCAAAGGCACCACTTGGCGCGCAATTGCGAACCCCCGAGCCTTTCCTTCTCTTGGTTATGAGCCACTGGTCTTCAGCCCCGAAGACGACACAGTCGCCGCGGTTCACAACTCCTTTTCGATTTCCGATGGAAGGGTAATGCAATGGGTCAACAACAAGTTTCTTGACCCAAACCATGTGGCCGCTTTTTGTATTCTTGATGGAGTGATACAAACCGTACATTCAGGCACAGGCCCCCCAAGCTGCATATTTGTGGAATTGACGGCCACTGATCCAGGTGAGAATTTCAACTTACATTGGCAAGTTCAATCTATGAACTAATGATTCTCATCATGAATCGAAACCAATTTCCATCTGCCTAGGACAACAATCCTGTTTACTTCGAAAGGAAATTTAACTAACCTCGAACTTTCCATAGCCGTTTGTCGAACCTCATCTAAGTCTGCATCCACAGATATGAACACAATCTTCATGCCTGCTTCTGATCGCCTCGAAATCAAGCCGCCTTCACCTCTACACATTTCCGCTGAGGCGGTCGGTGGTCATGACTCTGAATCACAAACTGGTTCGTCCAGGTCGAACGATGGATCTAGTTCATTCGACTTGCATCATCCATCGTACATGTTTGACTCAAGACCTGTCTGCGGTAATATTGTCAACGTTGTCATATACGTGGACCATGCGGGTATACCAATATCAACTTGCATTGAGACTACTCCGCTCCGCCCAACGACCGTCATATCAACCGTGCGCTACACTCATGATAACGGCCAAGCGGGCTCAAAGACCACCAAAACCAATGACTCCGTCATCACAAGGCTGCCTGAGCCTGGTCCAGAAGAGACGCAAATCTACCAGGAGATCACATGTTGCCCGGCTGAAGTACATCCGCGCGTCCCACAGCCATATGCCACAAAGAAACCAGCTTCTTTAGCTTCTTGTGATAAGTGCAGCCCCCTGAATGGCAAGGTATTTCAGCCACTGCTAGTTTCTGCTCAGCCAATGCCATCTCCTCACAGGCTGCCTGACCTACATTCTACCATCACCGATGTTTTGGATGTCCATGTCCAGTCGATAGCACGCAAGAAACTATATGCTCACGAGACTCCCGGCGTCAACCGCCTCACAGCCGAATATCGGCCGAACTCGGCGCAGGCAGCTGCAGAAAGTCATGAGGGCGTCAACACTTCACCCGCCGCTGCTAGCCAAATCAACGCAGCCACCCCTAGCCCCCGGCCGCCTGGCTTAGGTATGATGGGAAAGCAGGAAATATCCTCCTTCAGTATCAACCCACCTTTTGCAGCTTCATCAATTGTTAACCCATCAGTGGATAGCAATATGGAATCTCATGGGGCTAACACATCTACCCCAGTGGCTCACACAAATAGCGCAGATTCCCATTCTACTAGCGGGGGCATTGTTGTTTTCATAAGCGCGTGGGCATTGCTTCTTGTTGTGATTTTGTGAGAAGATTTCTTTCCAACGGTCCGGAGATGATCCATTTAATTAGCAAATGGGACTGACTGGCCTGTAACACCGCTTGGACTGCTCGAGTCTTCTGTTGCTCAATGGTGAAATTTTCAGAACCGGTTTTTACGCGCCACCAATGGATCCCAGAGCCCCCACACCCGCAGTCTTCTTGACCCATTTTGTGTTGTATTCTAGCACAGATTCTGCTGGTGTCAACCTTTCCAAAGCTGGAGACAAGTTAGCAGCTATTAGCAAGTGACATCGAACGGCTCCTCTGAAGAAGGGTGCAGCCTTCAAAGACTCACCGTCTCTCTTGGCTTCTCTACTTTCCGCCGTATCGTGCCATAGGCGCAAGCACCATGCAGCCACAAGAGCATCTCGTAGGTTCTTTTCCAACGGCACTGTGATTACCAGCTTCTGCTGCGGGCCATTAACGCCCTCGTATGCAACCTGTTGTCCCTCTTGACCAATCCATTCATAAACACCTCCTACCCATTTCGGCTTCACGGTAAACAAAGATAGAGGGTGCTCGTCAAATAGTGGGTCATGTGAGGCAGTTCTCCCAAAACTCAGAAGAACTGAAAACTCAGTCTTTTTCACGCGCGATTTGGTGGCCTGGAGAGCCATGTTACCCAACCCACCGGGCAATAGTGATGTGATGTAATATGCAGGGGCGTCTTGTCGATATTTGGCGTCCGCAGGATGCGCGAGATAGAACAAGCGGCGCTTACGGCTCTCGGCCGAAATATATTCTCCATCTTTTTCTGGCGCATCATATTCTGCGCTTTCGAACGCCACACTTGTCCCTTTCTGTGGTATAGACGTAACATTCCACGGCAAATGGAAGAGCGGTCCAGTGGCTGCGTTCTCTTGCAGAATGGAAGTGCCATCAAATACAAGTGTGGCTGGCTCTATTATGACCGTCGAAGCCTCTCCTTCAAACTCCTCATAGGGTGGAGGCGGGAGATCTTTCGAGTCGCGCTCCATTGTTTTCAGCATCGAAGGGGGCAGGTTTCCAATGTCTCGGATTTGATGCTCGGGGAATGGCGCCAGGCATAAATATGATGGTTGGTATTTTTGGGGGGGTAGTTACTTTACCACGGAAGTCGTGCACATTGAGGTTCTGCTGCGATTAAATAGCAAGAGGGCGCATGGGAGCGTTCCAGATGACGTCTCCGCTTACAGAAGGTTCCCCAATTAAACGTGGCTGAGCAGCGATCTGCGGCTTAGGCATAAAACTAGAGTTGGCACGGAGCTTGGCGAAGTACAATCAGTTTGGTTCAACCAGGGCCAACTGAGAGGAACATATCTTGTTGCGCTGTGTAAATTCTTTGGTATCTTAGGGTTTTTTGTTACTGTCAACCTTAATATGTTCCTCTTGGACTGAAATCTTCGACGACGTGCGCGGCATTTACGTTGCCCGTTGACCGCGAGTTGGCGAATGTGGAAAAGTGCCGTGGCGATTGATTGTCTTTGTCCTACCATCTCCATTGCTACTAGTGCGGCTAGAAAGAAGGCCGATTGTAATTTTATTGATGACCTCGACGACAGGATATGTAACACGAGAGCTTTTGAATGCCTTTTCAGACTTGATTGGCGTTGGTCCAGTTCACATATGGGCAGCCTCATGGTATGAGCAACTTAGCAGACTACATATTAAAAGTAAATGTATTTTGTTCCTACTCACACCAGCCTAATTGTCCTCACTTCAGGAAATACATCATCCTTGTCACGCAAGGTCAATGCCATGCCAATTCGACGGTACACCTCCAACCCTCGGTCATCAATTTGCCTCTCGACCGCTATGTTATACACATGGACATGTTTTCGGTGACTGTGCGGCAGCTCGTGTCCGGGCTTATCTTCAAAAAGGGGCACAATGAAGAAACTGCCAGGCTGGCAGTCTTTGGTGTCAAAGCAGACTTTGCTCTGGTAGGTGAGTCTTGTGCTTTGGCTGTTGCACAGGACTCTGAAACAATTGTCAATCAGTTGGAAGCAATGGACCTGGCAACCCATCGTCCTTGTAACGCCGTTGCAGTGCGGCTCACCTTTACCAGCAGAAGCGATTGGTGCAGCGATTTCGAGACTTTGGGTCCTGGATCCATCGATAGGAAGATTGACTATTTTCGCTATCGGGCTAAGTGGCATGGTACTCGGCGCTCGGAATACTACACCGTCCTCTTGATCGAGACTGCATTGATACACGATGTAGCCATCAAGGGAGGCCCAACTCCAGGAAGGCACTTTTGATCCGTTCGTGACAAGGAATTGCTCACCTCTACGCCACATCAAAGCCCGTAACGCCGTTGGCGCGTCATCGAAAAAGAGGCCA
Source organism: Paramyrothecium roridum (assembly GCA_003012165.1). NCBI lineage: Eukaryota > Fungi > Ascomycota > Sordariomycetes > Hypocreales > Stachybotryaceae > Paramyrothecium > Paramyrothecium roridum. The sequence goes on from PXOD01000834.1 coordinate 37,753, forward strand.
GCAATGAACTTGAGGTTGGTCGCCACGGCGAGGCGTTGTGCAATGCCGCGCAATGCTGGGATCTTGTCTGACGGGACTGTCAGGTTCTTCCGGCTGAAGAACTGAACAAACTCGCTCCAGAAATTGACAAACCATATCTCGGAACTCGAAGTAACAGGCTCTCCAATAGGGTTTGTAACACTGGGGCCGTTAGGTCCTGCTTGAATCCCTGTAAAGAACCACTCGCGTAGTTTTCCAAACTGGGATTCTTTGACAGCTGCGCCGTCCTCTGATAGAATCTGTTTGCGACACTCCCAGTACACTTGGTCTTGAGCAAAATGGAGCACTCTGGGCGACAGTAGGCGCTCTTGGACAACCCATGCCCGGGAGAACTGTGCAACATTAAGTGTTAGTGCGTCAGGTCTGCGTTAGGCTCAAATACGGGCCTGCAAAGTGCTCACCAATGGCCCTGTATCGAAATGTGTATTCGCGGACGGCCTCGCCAGATAAACATTGCCAGTGTCTACTAGCGCGCTACCATGGCTGGGAAGCAAAACCATGGGGTCGCCTTCACCTTCCTGAACGAAACACCCGATAGACCCATCCGCTGCGGCTGCAGCTGCAATAGTGCAATAGGCGTGCTCGTATACCAGCCCCATTTTCTCTGCTTCCCTATACCAATCATGTTCGTCATCCTGAATGATGCAGAGGGAGTCAATCCAAATGTAACGGATGCCTAGCTGACGAGTGACCTTAATGGCATCTTGGAAAGTCTTTGGAAGACTGGCCATGTCTATTCGCTGCTGGTTGGCTTTGTACGTTGCCTTTGTGGTCATGTTTTGGGAGTAACCACCCCAGCAATGGCTCAAAGCAACATATTCGCCCGTCAGGCCGTTGGAGACCAAGAGATATGGCGATTCGTCCTCATTGCCAACATCGAGCACTCGTGTTGGCAATTTCGGGTTCGCCATGGAAGGGCCGCTTTGCTTCCCAACCCGGCATTGCGCATGTTTTTCGTCACATTCTCTGGCCCACTGAACAATTGCGTTTAAAATCCTATCAGATCCTGGTTCGCTGATTTTTCGATTACAGAAACTATCCATTATAGCTGTCCCTGTAAATTTAGTCAGTATTCTGTGAGGATCAAGACCTATCAATTCGTGTTTCAGAATGAAGCCTACCAGGTTGCGAGACCAAATGGAGCTTACCCCTGTCCTTCTGGAACTCGGAGAGAATCTCTGCATTCTCGATCCAGACAAAGTAGGGTTTCGTCTTCGATAAACGTAGTTTAATCTCCATCAACTTGGGATCCAGGAATTCCCGGCGAATACATATTCGAAGTAGATTGCAGAGACGACATCCATTATCGATATCTGGCCCATTCAGAGCGGTATTGACTGAGAAGATGGGTGACCAGATCCGTGTATTCTCTGTACTAGCTGTTGACAGCCGATTAAAGAAAGCTTGCGCCGCCTTGGCACATGAATCGCACCATAGTTGTTTGGAGTCTTGCAAACCAGTGGCCATGGCTGACGTGCATTCAAGAGTCGGATTACGTAGGCCGTCTGGGCGCGTCAGGGTTCTGTGTGGTGGCGTTGTGGACTCGCGTGGGCAACTATTGACTGCCGGGCAACGTGGGGCAAAAGAGAGAAAACAAGAAAAAAGGCAATACGAGGGAAAGGGTTTATCTGGGAGAACAGGTGCAAGGGCAGACTTGATCTGCGCCTCGACATCAAGACCAATGCTCGGGTTTGTCGTAACTGCAAGGCTGTAAGTATTCCAAGGAATGAAATTGACGAGGACATATAATTCACAGCCTTTCTGAAGAAATAGGCTGGCCTAAGCCGCATTCGAAATTGATGTGGTGGCGCAGTCTCATGAGATAACACCCATGCACCCATGCACCCCAAAGCAAATACCTTGCGGGGTACAGAGTATGCAACATATCGATAATACTTATTGGCTATGCGAGTCAATGAGAACAGGTTACAGTGAGTGGTCTGTTTGAGGTTTACAGGAAATACTAGGCATTTCTTGTTGTCATCAGTGCTAATGCGTCAATGGATCCCTAATCTTGCGTAGGCTACAGGAGCTTTATGAACTCATGCAACCCGTAGCCCTCAGGAAAGGGCGACGATTGTCACGCGAAACTCGCGTCTATGAGCCTCAGAAGCCTCCAATCGTGTTGCAGAGCATCACTTGCATTTGTAAGCCGTGTTAGGCAGGGGCGAAAGCTCGCGATCTTTAAAAGGAATGCCTGGTAGTGGGCAGGCTTTGCTTGAAGTATCTCAATATGATGTCAATTCAGGTATTGAAAATGGTGAGAGAGGCATAGGTCACAGCTGGGCTCGGCGACAAGGATGATCTGGCAGATGCCCGATTGCAGGACGCGTCGAGCACGGAGGAAGGTGATATCGATTGTTATATGTCTATTCCAATTTTGGTCGACTGTTATAATTACCCGTCATGGAGTTCTTGTTTGATGGGCATTACATCCGTTTACAAGCACTTCACGTCTGCGCAGCGCAGTCTCACATATGCCCCGGGGTCTTGGAGCGTGTGCTGGTCAGGGCCAGCAATCTCATTGGTGTGATGCGGGAAGGGAATAACTTTCCCTCCTTGCCTGTCCTGCAGCACAATAAAATGATTCATCGGTAGAAACATGCTTTCCAGAAAATCATGCAGGGTTTCTCGTAGCACAGGCACAAGATTGCAACTAGAGCTTTGCTGGATCATTTGGCAAGTTTCTTTGAACCACTAATTCTGTGGCCTTGCCTGCGGCAACTGAGCCACGGCTTTGGAAGTCAGCCTTGCACTGGTGCCTAGCTGCAATGCAACAATGTAGAGGCTGAGGAGGATACATGCATGGGCGCCTACATCTGCCAGTCACATTCATTAGAGACGATCTTGCGCGAGGCCACCCCGCCTTTGTTGTTCAGGCCTTGAGCGACCCTCAAAGCGTCCTGGCTGGGCGGTTTCGAAACGTCAGGTCCTGTCGCAAGTCATCGGAGCTCTGCCTGCCATGGAGCCACTGAGCGCGCTCGGCGTCGCTGCTGGCGTCGTGCAATTTATTGACTTTGGCACGAGGCTCATATCCACCACTGGGCAGCTGTACCAGTCGCCTTCGGGACGGACGGCCAGAGAAGTGCAGCTCACGACAATCGCTTCGGATCTAGCACAACTTTCTACGAATATCAGGTCGCAAATTACCCTCCTCAAGGAGGCTACACCAGCCCAAGGAAGTTCCGAGTCCGTACTATTAGGAATATGCGAGGAGTGTATGGGAGCCGCCAAAGAATTGCAAGATGCATTGACCAATTTACGGAAAAAGAATCGCCTAAAATCGCTTCGTTTTGGTGCCTCAGGGAACGGTCCAGATGACCTCGCGAACAAGACGGCTGAGCCTAGCAAGATCAAAGGCGTTATGGAAAGTTTTGCCGTAGCGCTGAAGTCCATTGTGTCGTTCGATGGACAAAGCTGGCGGGAAAGATTATTGGACCTTAGGACGCGTATGATGTCGGCTCTGTTGGCGATCCTCTGGTAGGTACGTGTCAAGGTTGCCCAGATTCTTGGCTAACTGTTGCGCTACAGGCAACGATCCGCCGCCAGCACGGACACCCTGGCCTACCTCGCTGTCCAGCAGACAGATATCGTGAAGTCGCTCGCCCGTCTCGAAACGAACACGCGCACTGGTGCCGACCCGCTGGTACAGGTGGTAAATGCTGCTCCTATTGAAGATGGTTCCGGTCGTTCAAAACTCGCCAAGTATCTCTGGTCATTTCATGGTCTATCCCACGAGCAGAGAACGACATATTTGGGTGTTGTTGAATCGGAGAATGAAGATATTCATGGCTCCTCTGCGGGCCTGGCAGCTCAGTACACTGCCCCTTCGTCTGATCTGGGAGCGGCCCGGCCAGAGAAGCACCAGGCTCGTCTCCATACCGATGCAATCATGAACAGCCTCCAGAATCCTTATATTCGACATCGTGAGGATGCTATACCAGAAGCTTACAAGGAAACTTACGAGTGGATTTTTAAAAGCCCGCCAAACGCCACTCCTGGGTTCAAAACGTGGGCGAACTTTCCAGACTGGTTGGAGAGTCCTGCCCAAGCACCCTACTGGATCACTGGAAAGCCGGGCGCAGGGAAATCCACGCTCACGAAGTTCATCGCGAACCAAGAACGCACAAGACAACACCTATCAAAGTGGTCCGGCGACAGACAATTGATCCTGGCGTCATTCTATTTCTGGAGCGCGGGTGTCTCGCCGCTGCAAAAGTCTCAAACGGGGCTGCTAAGTGCCCTGCTCCTGCAATGCCTGGAACAGATGCCAAGCTTGTGTCCAAAGATCTGCCCACGCCGCTGGGCCTTGTTCAAGATATTCGGCGCATCAGCCATCGAGATTTTGCCTGAATGGACCTGGGATGAGCTGATGGATGGTTTCTCTGCGCTGAAACTGCTTGTGGGGAAGCGATTCACCTTGGCTCTGTTTGTTGATGGCTTAGATGAATTCGATGGCGATTACCAGAAGCTCGTCGATTTTGTTCATCTCTTTCACAATCTTCAGGGCACCAAAATCTTAATAAGCAGTCGACCTGAAAACATTTTTGTTGATGCCTTTGTGGAGAACCCTAGCCTTAGGACGGAGGATTTCACGGCAAAAGACATCAAGACATTCGTTGAAGGCGAGTTTAGTTCCACTCGGGGCTATGATGAACTCATCCAAGCAAATCCGGTCGAAGCTGAGCGTCTGGTCACGGAAATAGTCGATAAGGCCTCGGGCGTTTTCCTCTGGTTGTCCGTCGTGGTCCGAGCTCTGAGTGAGGGCTTAAGAGAAGGCGATAGACTTAAGGAGCTGAAGGCCCTCCTGGACTCTTTGCCTATGGATTTATCGGAGTTGTACTCCAGCATCTGGAAGCGAATAAAGCCGGATTACAGGACTCATGCGTCTCATCTCTTTCAGATTCTTAGCACATCAGAAGAGCTATTAGATGCAATTACCATGCATCTTGCTGATCTGGAGAATGAAGAGACATTGATCCAAGATATTGGGGCATTGGCTCGAGACTCACACGATTATGTGGTGCAAACGCTCAAAAGGAGATTGAACAGTCGTACGCGCGGCCTACTCGAGGTGACTAACGACGGCCAAGTCGACTACCTCCACAGAAGCGTTCTCGAGTGGGTAGTCTTACAATGGGACGACATCATAAGCAATTCCGACTCAACGTTCGATCCCCATCTCGCCATACTCAAGGCCCTGGTGGTGCAAACGCCAGCTTTAGAGATCTTGAAGTCTGGGCAAGACAGGCACATTTACATTGACTTCTGGAAACATGCCTGGTTTTGCTTCTTCCACGCATCCAAGGTTCGAGATGATCCTGTCAACACAAAGTTCCTCGCAAAAGTCCTCGATAAGTTTGAGGAAATTGGGCTAGTTGTTTCAGGTGAAGGGTGGGACAAGGGCGCCAACTTGCTAGTAGACCGCTTCGTGGGCCACATCCTGCATTCTCAATGGGCGCCACGAATTTCAAGGCGCGAAGCGTACGACGCTGGGGGGCAGGGGGTTATGAGTTCCCCCAATGACCACGCCTTCCTTAGACTAGCAGCTCAATTTGGGGTTCTGCCCTACGTTCGGGCTCGATTACTCCGTGATCCTAAACTGCGGCATAAGCTTGGGCCTGAAAGCCTGCGAATATTGTCAGGCGCAACCTTTGGCTTCGAACAAGGTACGCTAACCAGATCACCATTCGCAATCAGGAAGAGTTCATCAGCAGATGTGCGGATCCTGCTTGTTAAATTCCTGCTTGAACAAGGTCTTCTGGGAGCAGGCTCTGAAAAAGCCAGTCAGTTTTCCAGCGGAAACAGTGGCAGGAGATCGCCAGAAGCCGGTGAGTATCTTTACAGACTGGTCAAGGATGAATCAGAATTCTACCAGTCGGACCCGGACACTATACCGCGGGAACGCAAGTATTGGGAAGAAGTGGCTGCGCTGTTTGAAGAGCACATGCCGCCGGAAAAGACGGGGAAGGCGAAGTCATCCTTTATGCCACGATTTTTCAGCAAGTTTTCAAGTAAGAAGCGTCGTCCTTGAGAATGAATCTAGAGTCAAACGACCAAAAGCTAGTTATGGAAAACTCACTATCTAGAATATGAACTCTTCATTGCGACTGTGCCTCGTTCGCGGCAAATTTGCCAATGTGCTATGGTTCATTGCTCTTGTCACTGAGTTACTTAGCCTGAAACACCTGGCTATACGGATTCCGCCTAGGGCTTTGAGTCGGCGTATCACAATTCAAGGGCAACTTTTCTGTGCTTCAAAGCGGTTGAATGAACTTTCATTCGGCAGCAATCTTCAAGTCACAGTTCTATTGGTCCTATAAAGGGCAAACAGCATAGGGGGCCCGACGAGTCTTGATGGGGGTGTTGATGACTTGTATCAAAAATACAAAGCCCCATATCTTCCGAAATCCATCCAAGTAGGTTTTCGAAGTGGTTTTGGAGAAGCAAAAGGCAAACTTCCTGAGTCCGAGCCTATATTGGCAACATTGGGCTATCAACATACTCATCGTCAATCCCAAGTTTCCGCGGACGACTACTTCCGGGCCCAGCCACAGAGGTTGAGGGCGAGAATTAGAAAGGTTCATCTGTCATCTGTGGGCTCAGAATGAAGCGTTTGAACTAGCCATGGTCGAAAGCGATTCTGTGGTGTCGGATGTCGTTTTGGTTGGTACGTGGTTCTCCGTCCATCTGACAGTCGTGCGAAAGGCTGAACTGACGTGTAGCTCAGCTTGGTCTCCGTACGTCGTGTACAACTCACAGAACTGGATGATGAAGTTTGGGTAGAACTCTACACTCAAGGGAACGCGACGACGGTGGATTCGTAGGGGGTGGCGACGCAGGGCCTTGACGAGGCTGAGCAATCTCTCGGGGGTGACGTAGCTGTGCGCAATCGTGGCTTGCAAAGGCCACTTCGACTGCGAGACGTGTCAGCCGACAATGCCAAAATAGAGAGCCTGGTGAAGAAATTGACCTTGAAGACTTTTGCTGCTGCTTTGGCCTTTTGCCAGTTCCAAATGCTGGTGCCATGCACGAGGTCGTGGATGATGGCGATGTCATTGTTTCTTTTGTTGACTGGCGGTGTTGTGCCTGCATCACCGTCCTCAATCTTGAAATCAGGGTGCTCTGTCGTCGGAATGATAGGATGCTTCCGGTCCAAGGACACAGAAGCCTTTGGGACCAACCTATGAGAACGACTTTCCAGCAACTGCTCTCGAAATGACCTCAAGGCCTGGGCGCAATGGGCCTCGCGTTCCCGTTTCGACCTGTGGTGAAGATTTCCGTCGGTCCATTCGCTGTAGTAGAGGAGACGATATGACATGGCCTCTCTGCAGACCTTTGGTACCGGCCGCACAGCACACAGGCCGTCTTCTTTGTCGGAGAGGGCAAAGAAGCAGCAGCAGCTATGGCGCAAGGGATACACGACGATGGCGACAGTGCGGAACTCGTCTCTCAGCGTCCTGGTGCCATCGTGGGTGAAGAGCAGTTCAGGCTTGCGGTGCCTTTGGGTTTGGCTGATTGCGCAAAGGAGTTCTCCGACAACGATGGCGACTTCATCAAGTGGACAGTTGGTGATGTCGGTTTCCCGGGAGCTCCAATGGCGTCCTGGGCTGGTGGTGTCTGTTCCGGCATCGATGTATTTGAGGTTGTTTGACGACTCCTTGAAGGTGCTGGCGGCGACAAATCTGACTCTGATGCATCGTCTCTTCAATCGGTTATGGTAGCCGGTGTTGTATCGCCAGAGAGAGCTGTTTATGGCCACGTCCATCTTGTTTTTGGTCGTTCTGGGCTTGGTAGATGCTGGTTGATGCCTACTTTTGGGTGGAGGACTGTTTCTTAGCAGAATTCACAGCGCAGAGGTGCGAAAACTTACTGTTCCTGGAGTTGTGGGATGTTTGCAGCTTCTGCTGGGCGAAGTGTCGGAAGAATCGTCTTCATGGCCGCGGCGTTTGATGAATGCTTGCTTCAGGCCAGAGCAGTCAGTTGCAAGTGCCGCAACGCTCGACCCATCATGATAAAGAGAGAGAATAGAGTACAGCGGTGGGCCTGTAACTGTGCAGGCTGGGCAGGAAGAACGTTGCCTGCGCGTTGCTGAGCTGCGGATTGAGGGAGAAGGCGTCTGCGTGGGTGAGCACCGTTCGACCACAGTCCTGCTCGCCGACAAGGGGAACTTGAAGCGGGCGAATGATACTCGTACTTATCGTTCTGCCGTGCGGTGGTCGATTTTGGCTGGTAATTGTTCCGACAGCTGCGCGACGGCTGGTCACCGTTTTGCGTGCAAGTCATGTGCTCAGGCAGAACTTCATCTTTCCGCAAACACACCTCTTCCGCCCGTTCACCTACCAGGAACATTCCTCCTCATCACAATCAGCAGCTCGAGCTTAGGAGTTATCTTGAGAAACCCTTCCCACGGTCGTTCCTGTGAGCATTCTCCAGCCACCGTCTTCCTACGAAGCCGACCACATCCACAGCAGATCCTACCAGAACCACAGCGAGCCCACACCTCCTCAGCCAGGATGCAGACCAGCCAGGCCCTCACCCCAAGAGAGCCAAGGCCGCAAGCCGAAGCCTATCTTCCACCTGAAGTATGGCTCGAAATCGTCTCCCTCACCAACCTCGCGACAGCCAAGGCAGCATCTAGGGCTTCCAAACGCTTCCGCCAACTGTTCCTGCGCCGCATCTTTCAATCCTGCTACATCAGATTCCCTCACCAGCTTCATACGTTGTTCATGCACCAGGAGCCGGATAAGTCGCTTCAACCGCTCCGCCATATACGGTAGGTGCTCCCTCTCTGCTTGTGCCAGATTGAAATGCATCGACGCTGACAGGAACGTGGCCAGGCACCTCACCTTCGACAGCCTTCGAGCCCTAAAGTATGGGTCATCCGGAAAGACTAGCATAGCCATGCTTGCCAAGATTGTTGCTTGCATACAACGAATCCCACTTCTCTCCCGTCTCTCTCTCAACCTCGCTGTCCCAGAGGATGAGGACAAGACGTCCTTTGACCATATTATACGCAAGTCCAGTCCATGGTCGGTTCAACGCCTCTTTCTTGAAGACACAGGGAACGTGACTTTGTCTATCTTAGAGAAATGCCACCAGCTCCAAGAATTCGGACTGAGGGAGGTCTGGCCTCTCGAGGAGGTTCTGGAAGACAAAATCCTGCAGCAACTCCGAATCAGCCACCCTCGACTTCGTGTTTTACACTTGGCTCCAGGCTTTGGATTTATTCCTTTCGCAGAATACGAAGACCAGTATAAAGGAGATGTAGAGGTGAGGTCTTTCGTCGAAGATGATTATGAGTGGACGACAGGCAACTCTCCCTTCTCACCAATCCCTTTCACAAGAGGGAGCTTTCTGCATTGCTGCTTGAAGAACCTTGAATACCTTCAAACACTGACCTTCGGCAAACACATGTGGCTGCATTCCGACAATTTGTGGGAATTTAGCTTCCGTGAATTTGTTGGTGGACCTAATTATCCTTTTCGAATACTGCTGATACCTCTTAGATGAATCGCACTGACACGCTCATACGCTGGTTGAATAGCCATAAGATGCTTGAAAGTATCAACATCCAGCTTGAAAGTCACGTCGTGGACTATCTGATTACTTCTACTATTCCAGATAGCGACTCAATGTCATTCAAAGAAAGCTTTATCTTCGACTGGTATATAAAATTGCTCTGCCATATCGCCCAAGCTGTCCTTAACCTGACGGTGGTGCGAATAATTGATTACCCCCGCCGGGTGTACATCGCAAAGAGGGAGACAAAGGAGCAAGCTTTCACATTTGATGTGCTTGCATGTACGTGGTATGACTCAGTGGCGGTATGGGATGATCTTTGTGGATAAGAGCTCGAAAGCGTATTATGGACGACGCACGCTATTATCTGCGAATGGGGATTTCCAGTCGAGCTGGACGAATGGAATACAATAACAAGCTAGATCGCTAAATGCAAATGCGAGGAAATGCGGATAACATCTAGAGACTGGAATGAGTCAACCCCTTTCAAACTATTCAATAATTTTCTAGTTGCTTTTCGGCAGAATAGTCTTCCTGTACAATTTGAATTGACCATTACAGCTACACCTCGCGTATATACCCATGATCTAGACTTGGCATCCCGGCAATCTTCGCCGGAGGGGTGATAGAAAAGAACGAATTTCTCCGCTGGTCTGAGTAATGCTTCGAAACAGACGTGTATCCAACTTTCCGCTGTAGGCTCCAGCTAGAGCCTGTTGTTTCAGAACTGACCCCTCCATCACTGCCATGGTTGAGCCTTTTTCGGAGCGTCGCGCAATACTTGACGACTCTCGATGCGAGTGAAGTGAATATAGAGAGACAACTACAGATTATTGCCATGCCGAGTTGAACGGTGGACCAAAGAATGGCCGGAGCAAAATTGACTACACTCAACGTAAGCATTGTGCCACATGTTGTGATTCAGGATACAGACTCGGGTCGGAGGGCCTTTTCGCATTGAAGAGCGCAGCCAGACGAAATATGCTAGCGATACAGACGCTGGTTTCTTTAGCATTAGAACAAGAATTCATCTCTGCCAAAATCAACTTACAAGCTACCCAGTAAAAAGATAACCACGATGCTAATCTTCTTTGTCGTCGGTAGTTTGAGTTTGCGAATGACCCAGATCGGCAAGCACAAGACCAAAACATCGAGGAAGAAGTTTGTCAGTTCGTAGCCGAGTAGAAGACCCTGCGGCTTGATGCACTTGATGTCTTGTATGGGCTCTGTCCACAGCACGCGGACCGGATTGCACTGAAAAATGAGGACCAATGTGGTGATGACGAACCAGAGGATGCAAATTCCCGCTGTCACGTAAATTATTCTGCGAAATACTTGGTCCACGGCAAAGATGGTGTGGTAGAGCCAGAGGATACTCAGTTTCGCCGCCGTGATGACGCAGCCGAAGAGAAGCTCCAGCGCATAGAGTAGCTATCACGAACTTCAGCGGTGATACACAAATGCTTGAACGAATGATACCTTCATGATATTTCCCATTTCTTTCAAGCCGAAATTCTCATCCGGCTCGAGAGCGAAAAAGTCCGAGACGCCAAATATGTCTGGCAAGTCAGCCTCTTCCCATCCGCCCGGCTGGTCGACTCACAACCGATGATGGCACCGCAGTAGCCGACAAAGAAGACCAAAGCTACAAGGCACATCCAGTCCGCACCTAAAATCCTGTCATGAAAATACTTGCGTACTGCGAACCGCAATGCGACCGAAGTAACTGTCAAGGCCAGCATAACGGTGCATGCGCGAAAGTTCCAGTGTGCGCTTGAGATGAGAGGCGCCATCGTGCGAATATTGCAGATTCGAAACCCTCAGACAAAAGATAATTGACCAACGACGTCCTGCTCAAGTGAGATCCCGCAGCATAATTTCGCAGCGAACAGTCGGAGAACATATCTAGGGCTATCTTTCCACTTTGGGTGGGATGTTGGCAAAGGCAGAGGAGGCTTGCCGCGTGTCGTCCTAGTTGGGTTGGGAGGTCTGGTTGCATGCTCCGCGCGGAACAGGCATTGGCGCTGCAAAGAAAGCACGGAATCGGCAGTATAGGATGGTCAGGTGAATAAACACCTTGCAAATTTTTAGGGCGTTTCATTGCGATAGCGCAGGTCTTTGCCTCATGCAGGTCTGGTTGTGTGGTGGCGCATCTTGACTCCGTCGCGGCGCGGACTGCATTCGAAGTTTCCAATCATAGAACAGCCTAGTATTTTTTGTGGCGCAAATTTCTCTCCAAGAGCTACGCATAGTACTTTGTATAAACGTGTTTGGTCGGTATCACAGGGGAACTCGAGTGAAATTGGCATGACCAATTCCGATTTGAGCGAGTTACCAGTAAACTCATGTCCACACTTCACCAACTGGCCTCACCGCTGTGACTGATACAATTATACGATTCTTATACTCTAAATATGACACATTTTCTGGATAGAGTACTTGGCCCATAGGCGGTGCGTCACGTCCAGAGCTTCAATGATTCTGCTCAAGAGATTGTAAGGCCAGCCCTCAATATACCAAAGGCAAAAAGAACCAACGCCTCCTGCGCAGGGATTTTGAGCAAGGCGTCAACTCCTCGACTACTCTGAACATGCACATAAATGCCCTTATTATATCCTAGGAGCCAGGGTCTCGATTAAAGGCCGTAAATGATGTTGCAATTCGTCAAGTGCATACGACGGCAGACTTCGCTGTACTTCTCTTCGACAAAGTCATCTGCATCATCAATGGGTTGCGCCAAAGCGTTCAACGCCAGTGAAGCCTCTGACGCGTGGCGTTCCAAGACACCACCTACAGCGTATTGGTGTGCTTTCCATGTCTGTGTTCCGTGTTTGAAAACAGGCGATAATATGCCCTCCAATCTTCCGTCACTTGGGAGCCAGCAAGGTGATGCCGATGACGCGCCATGCGCATGCCGGATATGGCAAGTATAAATCGCGGAACGTACTAGTAGAGAGCACATAACGCTATCTAGATACTTATTGAGTAATTTATTTAGGAGACACTTATTTGAGATGTTCAAATGCGGATGTAGCTACAATACAATGATCCAGTAGGGAGGTCTAATACCCAGAAACCCAGATATAGTAACAAAGTCGACAATAAAAACATTTGCAACCGTTTCTAATGGAGGAACTTGATGGACCAATGCAGCTTTACTGCAGCAATCAAATCTGTTCTTGTGGCTACAGCTCTGGTAATGTGGGCAGCAATACTAAAGCGAATAGAGTAGTAATGCTAAAGTGAATCCTACTTAAGTTCGCTAGTATATTAATTATAAGAATTATTAAAGGTAAATTAAGATATTAACTTAGAGGCTCTTTAGATAATAGTATAAAAATCTACTCGCGGCCTCAAGGCAGCCGACATTCCTACTCATTAATCTTAACTCGAACTAATAGATATCTAAGCAAGAGATATTACCCCATAAGATCCCTTAGGTCTAGTTGCTAATAGCTGCCTATAGCTATAATGACTCGAAAATAGCAATTAAACCCTAGCTCGACGTAGGCTAAGTTAAAAAGCTCCTAGGCTAATATAATATCTCTAGAGATTAAGGAGAAGTTTATAAAAGCCTAAAGAGCTACTTATAAGGAGGACTAAAAAAGCTTATTAAGAAGCTTCTTAAAATACTTAATAATATAAGGAAGATAAAGTAAAAGGGAGAGTAGATCTTTAGTTATAAAATTTATAGTTATAGAACCTTATCTTTAATAAAGCTAGTTCTTAAGCCTATATAGTAGTAGGAAATAGTTAGGTAGTTTTAAAAAGTTTAAATATAATAATATCTATTCTGGACTATACTCTTAACATATAGTGATATATATTATCTATAGTACTTGTAGACTATATAAGCCGCGGCTAATGTAAGTATATAATGATGAACTCGAAGATACTTAATATTCTAATAATAGTAGGTCGTTTATCCTCTACACCCAGGAGGATCTATATACTTATATAACTTAATCTCCTTAAGCTTCGAATTTCGTAGATCTGAATACAATCTTCCTGTCTTTAATAGTACTAGAGTTCTAAGTTATTCTATCTTAATCTCTACCTATCTACCGCGACCGACAGATGAACTGTTTAAAGATCAGGGCCTTGCCTGGTATCACCATCTCATGCGCTAACAACGTCTCGCCTTTTCAACAGAAGTTGTTTTTCCCCACTGCCCACTCGTTCTGAGGAGCATTCTCCAGCCACCATCTTCCTACGAAACTGACCACATCTACAGCAGATCCGATTAAAACCCCAACGAACCCGCACCTCCTCAGCCAGGATGCAGACCAGCCAGGCCCTCACGCGGCGCTCTGCATTCAACAATAATAGAGCATATAGTGAAGATGTCCCCAGAAAAAGCACTGCAGGTAGTATCAATGACCGACATGAATTAACTAGGCTGATAAGCGAGGGCGGATTATTCTCTAATTCCCAACTAGAGATATCAATCATTGCCATCATTAAGCAGTGTGTGAGTACATTCACAAATCGAAAAACTGTGCTCAAGGCCGGCCATCTCCTGGCCGGCTGTAGAATGTCACAGCTCGCCTGTTGCGGACGACGTACTAGTAAGTAAGTAAGAGCTAGCACAGTCCCAACCGCTGTGGCGATGGCTGCAAGATACATCTTAAAACACCTCATGGGAAAACTCAGATCCTCCGCGAGATAATCCGCGGAATCAGTAAGAGCTCGGCATTTATCACAGTCGAGCTGATACCTGTGCTGTTTTGTGGCAAGTTTGTTGAAAGATTTTTCTCCGAAATGTTTGCATGAATAGTCCACACAACTGTCGCTTGAGGTTTTTCTTCCAGTTTTGTACATCACCGTCTCGATATCCTGAATCAAGTTCTTTGAGACTTGCTTAGATCCTAATGTTGTTTGGAGTTTCTGTTCATCCCGGCGTATAATGGCATTATTGGAAAAGCCTGGTGGAGCTGGTAAGCTAAAATTGATTGCCAGTTGACAGTCGTGGCTGAAATGTCGTAGGGACTAGCAAGTATTCATCAGCGCCATCTGAGTTGAATACTCAGAGTCTACGCACCTCGTCTTTGCAAAGTAGCAAGAAGTCCTTCTGAGATGTCCATTTGGCATAACGCGTAGCATTGAATGACATCCACAACGCAGGAATACCCATCAAGAGAGTTAGGCCAGCCAGAATAACTCCCCAGGTGTGCCAGCTCCTGAGTCTAGAGTAGCGGGAAGCTGATGAGCCCTGGTGATTCCTTGAACCACTCGTAAAAGGAAGAAGCCTCATAAGTTTCATAATATGGGCCATGGTATAGTTGATGAAGTTATGTGCATTGCAGATGGAAGCCACAATGTAATCCCGGATCGTTGCAATACAGAGCGATTTCATGCCAACTCCAATCCTAATGAAATCAATAATCCGTGACATTTTGTAAGCTGTTATCGGCGTCTTGGTACGGTAATTATCATGCACAGCTCTGCTTGGTGGTGTGAAGCAATGGACGAATTGATCCTGCAGGACGAGGAGGGGCTATGAAAATTTCTTCACTACGGTACTGTACTCGCAGCTCAGGTGATAATAAGTGGCTTGCAGATTTTCAATTCATTGGCTATTGCAGTGAGGCTGACTATCTGCACAATTATCGTACAACCTATTAATAGTATACTCAAGAAGTTATGAATGAATAATTTTCTTCCGCCAGACGTATAGAAATTGTTTTTTTTTTCCCTTTTGTTTCTATATTGTCTGAAATTAATTAAGGATGACGGTGAACGAGCTCTGCTTCGCACCAAACACAATGGCAGTTCTTCAGCCACCAGCAATAAGACAATCCGAGTGCACAAACTAAAATAGGTTATCATCACTAGTCTCAATAACTCGAGGTCTACGTTACGGAAAGTAGAAGAGCTCTTACACTTGTAAACGGCATCGTTGCTGCTATCTCATCCACCACCACAACCAATTGCTCATGTGATTGCCGAAGCGAGCTACAAGGACGACCCATCCTTTACTGCCGGTCGCAGTCGTTACATTGTTCAACAACACCACGCTGGTGTATGGATTTCGACTGCTCCATTACAGAACATGGACTTCATCCCGTCCTTCTTGGGTTGTACAATCGAACTCGTTGGCTACATCGGCCGCGTCATGTAGGCCAAGGAGACGCCAGACTGGAAGCTGGGCAAGTACCTGATCCAAGCGATTCTGATTCTCGTCACCCGTGCATTGGTCAACATGATACTCGGACGCCTCATTGCGCGTCTTGAGGCGGGTCAACACTTCGGTTACCCGTCTCAGGGGGCTTACCCAAATCTTCGTTATTGCCGACATCATTTCTTTCCTGGTGCAATCCGCGCAAGTCAAACCCCTTCTCTTTCATTGGTCGAACACTCTTACTTTCCAAGCTAATCATTCTACAATTACAGACGTGCAGGTCAGCTTGCCAGTGTGAAGACGCCCGAGGACCAAGAAAGAGCAGACCAAATCGTGGACGGTGGTATCTTTGTCCAACTCATCGCCTTTGGCCCATTCACAATTGCCAACCATTATTTTCCATCGACGGATTATGGCCAAGCCCACACCGGCCCCGCTCGGCGCATTAATTCCTTGGGAACAATTCTTATGGGTCTCCTACGTCGTTTAATTTATCATTCTGGTGCGGTGCATTTTTTGAGCCATCAAATACTTGGAGGGCAGCGACGGTTACCTTATCAGCAATGAGATTTGGCTCTACATTTTTAAAGCTGCTCTGATCTTGCTTGTGATGATTATCCTTAACATCTACCATCCAAGCAGAATCATTGCTGGCAAAGAAGATGCGGCCCGTTCGAAGTGTCTAGAATCTTCCCAACTGCATCTGATAGCTTTTCGATCATCAATAGGTTGAGACGACACGGATGAATATGTAGTGAGTGTCCCTGGCGGAATCTTTTCAGGGCTTGTTGAACTAGAGCCAACCACGCTGAGTGGATATCTAGAGGGAGTAAAGCACCAGGCCTGCTCGTCCTTACAAGGCATCTCGCTTTCCCACCACCTTTTTCTTCTGTTCTCGTCAAGTGTAGTTCCTCTCACATTTGCTAGACTCGAATTCATTTTGTTAGCTGACATCAAGAACAATAAATTTAGGTCCTATTGACATTGATCATCACCAAGAATACCTATCGCAGAAAGAGCAGGTGTGCATGATTTGGGGAGCAGGGGATCTCACAAGGGCTTGAGCCGCCCGGATCTCCCAGCGAGTGGTGTACTCTGCTTAGATGCCAAGAAGCAAGACAAATCAGCGGTCGTACTTTTGTGGTCACTCACTTGCTGCCCCCATCCGGTAAAGAACTTTGATCATTCCTGATGGTATCGTTGGCAGGACGTTTCTCAAAGCCGTCAAGTGCATGCTCAATGGGGAAGACTAATTCTGTGCGGCACTCGAACTTCAAGCACGTTGACCGATGTTAATAACTGTAGTCGATGCAGCAACGCGTTAAGTTCTCTGTGTGGTAACTCTGCCTCGGACTCTATGATAGAACTCTTTAAAAGTTGCAAATTAATTCCTCTAAAAGTCTGGTGTGATTGTTGTATGGACACCAAAGTGGAGGTTGGAGGACTTTCTGCGATGAATCGATCCGTGATGCGTTGCTCTATTCGCTTCAGGTGGTCTCTGAGTAGTTCCAAACGTTTACAGTATTGAAAAATAATGGCAACAAAAATTTACCAGCTTGGCGATATGATTCAAAGAACAAAATGCGGATCACTTGCTGTGGTACACGTCCGCCACCGGGTAGCTTGGGCGATCAATGACTGTATGTGATGTCACGACTCTTCGGCCGAGAACATAAGTCGACGCAATTGAGGTCATGGCTTCAATAGAAATAAATCTGCGGAACTCAAAAGTCAAGCAATGTGCCACTGTCAAATAATGCACAATTTACCATGGCTTCACGCGAATACCCCAAAGCAGTCATGACGACGAGTCAGACACCCGAGGAAGAGGTGAATGCGCATTTGTCGCTACCTGGGCCGCATCGCTAACAATGCTCAGAAAAACATCAACCTGTGCAAGGAATACATGGCCATCGCCTACTCGCCGACGGAGAACAAGGGCGCCCAGTCTGTGGCTCACCTCTGCCACGCGGACAGCTGGTTCTGGGCTCCGGCGACGTTCCCCGGCTGCGAGACGCCCATGGACTACGCGCAGTCGCACTCGATCGTCATGGCGAGTGTGGACGACTTGCACATCATGCGCTTCGACCAGGCCTGGGCCAAGGACGGCCACGTCCTGCTGCGGTACACGGCCGAGGGCAGTCACAAGGGCAAGCCTTACAAGGGGATCGAGGCGACGGGCAAGCACGCGCAGTGGAGCGCCGCGGCGATATTCGAGGTGGAGGGTGGAAAGATTCGGAGTTTCACAAAGGATTGGGACCAGAAGACGATGCAGGTGCGTTTTGCATTTCTCTTGTTTTGTTGCTTGTTTGTCTAATGACCGATTTGGCAGATCCAACTGGGCTGGGCCCCGGTGAACGAGAGTCAGGACCCGCGGTGGAACGCCGAGGCGTTGGGGAATCCCGAAAAAGCGCGGAAACAGAAAGAGTAGCTCGTGATCATTCTGAGCCGGGGGGTATTGAATTAATAGCCTGTTTATTTGTGCGACGGAAGGTTGTTTAGAATCAATGGTTCGCGCTCACGGAACCCATAGGCTCGTTGTAGCAAGAATTGAACTGGCTGCATCGCCCCCGTTCGTAAGGCCTAGCTCGTCTTATTAATTGCTAAGCTCGGCTATCGTGTCGCAGGCCGACTGGACTCTTGGCCTCCGCGACAAGCGGATCTGCTTCCCACAGAAACAGCTCCAACGCATCAATGTCATATGTCATTGGTCCCAATAGCCTAAAGGAAATGCCCGGGCGGTTGAAGGATTCGTCTTTTCGCGGCTACAAGGGTTGGCTTCTCGTCGCAAATTGGATGACGACGTAACTGTGCCGTAATCAACTTGTGTAGCGGGGGTGAGATGGCTCGTACAACACCGCACAAGTGGAAACAATCCTACGAGTGCGGAGATCGGCAGTAGCCTGGATCGCCGTTGAGGTCTTGTTTTGGAAATCTTACTTCCATGAAGCCCTGTACGAACATTCGAAACGCGTCAGCCACAAAAGATCCCTCGGCCGACGCATTGATTTGATTGATTACGAGCCGACAGGTCGGGCCGGGGTAAAGGTGCCGCGCAACGCTTGGTTGGGTTCCATTACGAGATGTGAAAACATCTGGGGCGCCATCGAAATGGCCGGAGCCGAAGCTGGACCCCTGGACAGTCAAATCTTGCTAAGGCAAGCCAAGGCACGCGATCCCGGTTGTTTCATTTGGCTCATTGTGTGGAGAGGCCCCATGCTGATGTGTGGCCTGGGCCGAACAAGCCTCGCGACGCCCCGAGCGCCGGGGAAAATTCATCCTCATGTGATTGACAGGGAAAAAAGAGTGACGTTTTTTGCTGCAGGACATTGGCGTAGGGCAATGCCGCAGTGCGCTTCGGGACAGGCCAAGACAAAAGTCGACGAACCGACCTCCAACACGTTGTGACAGCGACAAGCAGGCATAACAGGGCAACGCAAAAAGATTCGGGCGAAAGAGGCGCAGCGTCGCCCAT
Source organism: Paramyrothecium roridum (assembly GCA_003012165.1). Taxonomy (NCBI): domain Eukaryota; kingdom Fungi; phylum Ascomycota; class Sordariomycetes; order Hypocreales; family Stachybotryaceae; genus Paramyrothecium; species Paramyrothecium roridum. The sequence continues at coordinate 56,910 of PXOD01000834.1, forward strand.
GTGCAGAGCCGCAGCGCAGCGCAGCATCAAAAAGGAATATGCGGGCCCCGCGAATCCTCTCGAGTCTAGAGCTAACGTTTAGAGCCCGGCTGTGCAACGAAAGCCTTTTCTCTTTCGTATTGGGGCTGCGGATCATCCAGTCACTAAGTTAACTTGGGCCTGTCTACTTCTGGCCACAAAAAGAAACAGATTGCCGCTGATCGCTGGACGGGGGGCTGCTGCTGCTGCAAACTCGGGCAACAAGACCTCCAAGGGCAAAGACAAGGAAAGGAAGGCGAAGCAAAGCAAAGCAAAGCCAAGACAAGGTCGGTCCAAAGAAGCAAAAGGCCAGGGCCGGAAGCAAGCGGCTTGGGGGCTTGTCATCCATCCCTCCATCCAGCCATCCAGCCATCGATTGCGGCTAACTCAAGGCCTGAGCCTGTCTGTCCCGGGGGGGGAGGATCCTCTTTGGTCGTGTGTTAACCAATTGCAGGCTTTTTCGACAAACATAACTCAACTGTCCCGCCCCTATTAATTTATGAATTTATGAATTTATTCATTTATCTCTACAAGGCTTAATTTATTTCCTGGTCAAGTCCAGCCAAGGTAAGCCCGTCCCACCAGCGACCAAGTTGCTTGCTTCAATTCCTCTACCTCGTCTCCTCCTCCTCCTCCTGCAGTCCAGTCTCGTCGCTCCCTACAATCGCTTCTGCCCGGTCGCATCGCGTCGCAGCGCATTGCCTTTGCATTGCTTCTCCTCCCAAGGCGACATGTCGCTCTAGACGCTCGGCGCACGACGACTAATTCTGGACCGCCCGCAGGCTCCTCTCCTTCATCCCACGGCGCGAGCTCGAGCTCCCCCGCCGTCCACCACCTCCTCTGACAGATGGCGCCCTTGAGCTTCGCGAGCGTCCACGGGCAGGGCCAGATGCTTCTGCGGCGCTTCCTCGCACTGCCCCCCGTGCGACGCCTCGGCATTCTGGCCGTCGGCCTCGTCGTCGCCGTCCTCGTCTTCCTACACTTCTACCTCGACGATGCGCGCTTCCACAACCGCGTCTTCACCTACATCGAGCCCAACGCAGAGAGCCTCGGCATCATCAAGCCCGCGACCTGGCCGCAGCCCGTCGGCTCCACGCTCATCCCGCACAACCTCTGGCAGATTGCGCTGCCCCCGGCCCCCGCCTACCGGAAGAAGCAGAAGCCCAAGCCCAAGAACATGGCCAAGTGGATGGACGGCTGGAGGAAGCACAACCCCCACCACAAGTACAGCCTCCTCCGCGACGACGAGATGTCCATCTTCGTCCTCGAGCACATCAAGGACGACACGGCCCTGCAGAACGTCATGATGGCCGCCTCCAACCCCGCCCTCAAGTCCGACCTGCTGCGCTACCTCCTCCTCTACCTCGAGGGCGGCGTCTACACCGACCTCGACACCATCTCGCTGAAGCCCATCGACAAGTGGATCCCCGAGAAATACCGCGGCGAGGCCCGTGTCGTCATCGGCATCGAGTTCGATCGCCTCGACGGCAAGAACTGGCGCGGCGTGCACAGCGACCTGCAGTTCTGCCAGTGGACCATTGCGGCGGCCCCCGGCCATCGCGTCTTCGAGGCCATGTTGACGCGGGCCATGGCCTTCATTTCGGAGCTGCATGGCGGCAACTTGATACGAGGCGGACATCGCATTCTCAGCGTCAACGACATTCTGACTACGACTGGCCCTGCCGCCTGGACTGACGCCGTCTTCCAGGAGTTGCGCTCCATCGATCCCACCATCACAAGCCTTCGAGACCTCTCGGGCCTCAAGGAGGAGCGCCTCATCGGCGACATCCTCATCCTCCCCATCGATGGCTTCGGTATGGGCCAGCGACACTCCAACAGCACGCGCGGGAAGAAGCCCCCGCCCAACGCCTGCGCAAGGCACCAGTTCCACGGCAACTGGCGCATCTCGTGAGCTTGGCACGCATGGGCCCCCCTTGGGCTGGATGATGGGAGGATCAACATCAACGAGACTATGCGCCCGTGCATGCGCAGGGATGACGCGAAACATTGTATATGACCTGGATACCCCGAATTGTTGAGCGTGTGTGCTCGCGGCCGCCACGCCTTTTTGGATATGTGCAAGACGGCGTTGCGGTGAGAGGATGTTCTAAATGATGGGTTCCCGGAAGGGTTCCTCTTTGTACGTAATTCTGTGTTCACGACGCCTGTATACGACCCTGGGATTGTGTACACGCATGGCTCGGATCCCGTAGCCATTATAATGATATCATTCAAGATTATGTACTTCTAGACTTTACTGCTGACGACTGTCGCCCAGCTGCCATCTACGCTCAGGCGCTGGTATGCCAATTCCTCGACGTGATCCCCTCCAAACGTGAGAACAAACATGCCCTCCTGCTCGGCATCCTCCTCCACGGCCGTCGCCACCGTCGCTCCCGGCAGCGCAACGACCCGGTTGGAAGCCTCGCGTAGGTCAAACGCAGCGCCGGGCTTCGAAACCACGCGCACGCCGTACTGCTGTCCCTCGCCGTCGCTGCGACGAGCCTTGATACTCAAGGGGTACGTGTTCTTCGGCAGCGGCTGGTCCAGCGGCGTCAGGTGCATGCTGACGGCGTCGTCGGACCCGACGTGGAGGGCCTCCTCGTCGAGCGTCATGCGCGTCGTGTAGATGGACCGCGCCTGCTCCGTGTCGTTGCGCCCGTGGTGCACGTAGAACAGC
>PXOD01000836.1:0-16139 GCA_003012165.1 Paramyrothecium roridum
AAAAAAAGATCGGGTGATGCGATTGAGTTTTGGCTGTGCCTGGAGTAAAATACAAAAAAAAAAAAAGGTTCAGGGGAAGAAGAGTAGAAGAGGGATAGACGCCGCCGTTGGATCTGGCGATGTTGTAGGACAATCGGGGAATCTGTGTGTAACCAGTTCAGGCTCAGCATCAGATGGGTGAAGCCGCCGACTCTTCAGCGAATTGCACAGAGACATGCAGCACAGCACACGCATAGCCACGCACCGTATGAGCAAATAACCCCAGGTTTGCTCTTCTTTCTCCCTGCTGCAGCGGCTCTTCTCTTAGTGGGTGCCTTGGCGAGCGTCTCCGTCTCCACCCTCCCTTCAACCAGCGGCTTGCTTGGCCTCCCCCCCTGCACCTCGTAATCTCCATACGGTAAGATCATCACTCTTTTTGTTCCAGCTCCCCGTTCTTCAGTCTCCTTCGCCTCTTTCTCTCTCTCCTCCTACTCCACCTCTTCCTCCTCCCTCCCTCCTCCTTCCCAACCCATTCGTTTTTCCCCTTTCGACGCAATCGTTCGCTTTCGCCGTCGTCTGTGGTTGAAGACTTCGACTTTTGGTTATAAGTCAGGGGGAACTAATATTTCTCGTCCCCCCCCAAGTCACTCGTTGAAATTTCCGTCTTTTGAGGGGAATTTTGGTTCGCATTTTAATATCGTCGGGAGGATTTTCGGGAAAGAAAAAAAAGAGGCGAATCGCGCAGACACGGATAATCGACTTCACACAACAGACGAGACGGTTTCTTTGTGTTGCGTTACTCGACACCTGCATTCGAACGGCCAGCCACAACCGACTTTTCGGGACCGACCGTTTTGTTTGACGACAACATTTGCTTGTTGCTTGTCCACGGCACCTGCTCTTTTTGCAACTCAACCCAACATACCCGATTTTATCTACGGAGCCCCGTGCATCATTTGCATCCAGATCCTGCAACCTGCGGCTTCTGTCAGCAATTTAATTTTGACAAAACATCTTCGACTTAATAATTCTTCCCTTCGTTTCGAACATCCAGCTTCTCTTCGTCATGCTTCGATCCGCTGTGTTGATGGCCCTCGTGGCCGCCAGCGCCACCCCTGCCTGGGCTGCTGAGCAGGAGTGCTCCCTCGACAAGAAGTGCCCCGAGTCGGCCCCTTGCTGCGGTCGTACGTCCACAAGACTCTCCGTCTCTCCGTTTCCTTGACTGACGCTCTGGTTCTCCTAGAATACCACCAGTGCGGCACCGGCGCCTTCTGCCTCGGCGGCTGCGACCCCCGCATGTCCTTCTCGCTCGAGTCGTGCGTGCCCGCGCCCGTCTGCGAGGACCGCACCCTCAAGCTCAACACGCTCGACAACATCCAGGACATCAGCGAGTACCTCGGCGACTCCACAAAGGCCGACTGGGTCGCCTCGGGCGAGCCCGCCCTGCTCAACGGCAACGTCATCCTGACCATGGCCCGCCAGACCGTCGGCACCGTCCTGTCCTCCACCACCTACATGTGGTACGGCAACGTCAAGGCCCGCATGCGCACCAGCCGCGGCCGCGGTGTCGTCACCGCCTTCATCCTCTTCTCCGATGTCAAGGACGAAATCGACTACGAGTTCGTCGGTGTCGATCTTGAGACTGCTCAGACCAACTACTACTACCAGGGTATCACCAACTGTGAGTTTTACACCCGCCCCCAGTACACCAGTCTACATACTAACTACTTCAGACGGCAACTCTGCCAACATCAGTTTGTCCGACACCTTCAGCACCTGGCACGAGTACGAGCTCCGCTGGACGCCCGACAAGATCGAGTGGGTTGTCGACGGCCAGGTCGGCCGCACCAAGATGCGCAAGGACACCTGGAACGAGACCGAGCAGCGCTGGGACTTCCCCCAGACCCCCTCGCGCGTGCAACTCTCCCTGTGGCCCGGTGGTCTCGAGACCAACGGACAGGGCACCATCGACTGGGCCGGCGGTACCATGGACTGGGACCACGACGACATCAAGAAGGCCGGTTACTTTTACGCCATGGCCTCCGACGTCAAGATTGAGTGCTGGAAGGGCGAAGGCCGCCTCGGCTCCAACGACGGCGTCAGCTACACCTACAAGAACACCATCGCCACCAACGACACCGTCGAGGTTGGCAACCGCAAGACCACCATTGCCTCCCTGACCGCCACCGGCAGCGACCCCGACAAGGGCAAGAAGGAGGAAGATAAGGACGAGGACAAGGACAAGGATGACAAGGATAAGGAGGACGACAAGGACGAGCCTCCCCCGTCCGTCCCTGGTGGTGGCGCTGCTGGCAACAAGGAGGACGAGGTCAAGACGACACCCGGCGGCGACAACTCGGGCAGCGGCTCCAGCGGCGGCGACTCGGGTAGCGGCGGCGAGGCCTCGATCGTCACGCCCGCCGACGACGCCAGCGGCTGCGGCGCCGGCGACTTCCACGGCAGCTGTGAGGGCGGCACCAGCAGCAACAACAACGATGCTGCCACCGGCGGCAACGGCGGCAGCGGCAGCTCCAAGGCGAGCGCGAGCATGCTGGCCATTGTCATTGCGGGCTGCGCCTTGTACTGGCTGTAATGAATGGGAGCATGTCTCCTTTGGAGACGATGGGGTTGGTTGATTGGCACATAACGATTCAGGCGCTCGGATGTACTTAATTCCCTTACTTTTTCATTTTTTTCCACTTTATTTATAATTGAGTCAATTGGTGCTCGCGGCATTGTTTGCGAGGGAAGCGTGGTTCTTCCTCGGCTCGACGTGTACCCGGTTTCCGTGTTTCTTGTATGGTGCTTGACTCCTTTTGTGGTAGTAATATCTTGACTCCGTTCAAGTTGATCTCGCAGCAGCTGTATGCCATTTAGTCTTTGTGATGTGTCTCGAGTTTGCGTGCTTCGCAAGAAGCCCGTGGTGACTGTGGAGGTCGAAGGTGTATTTGGTGTTTGCCAACGATTTGGGTCTAAGATGGTGTGAAGTTCAATATGGCTGAGATCCAGGCTGAATCATGGCTGAATCATGACCGTGGCCAGTCTTTAACGGCTCTGCGCCATGCATATCCCCGTAGGTTCGGAAATGCCTAGCGCATCGGTGACATGAGTTTCGCATAATCCTATGCCATACATCCTACGACAGAAAGTTGAGTAAATGAGCTAACATTAAAGGTAGATTATAGGAAACCTGTGTCGATGAACTGTAGATGCTGATAACTTGGGCCGAGACATGATATCCTCATCCTGTCCAAGAATCGCACAATAATCGTGAGTGAAATGTAGACAAACACCAACTCCTGACGCCAGTTAAAGTGGCAGAAAATCATATTGTTCGTACCAAGCTGTAGGATCCCAAAGCGCAGGATCACGTGGAAGCCTGTCAAGGTGATGCAGCATTACTGCACATCAGGCATCAGCCCCTCTTCTTAGTATCGTCTGTGCCCCTGTCTCGCTCTTGTCTTAAACATTTCAATCATCACGCTGAAATCAACAGGCAAAGTCAACATGAGCGGCAGCGATGTCGGGTTCAGTTTCCAGGCGGATGTGGTGGGCGTGGGCTCAGTTACGCACCTCGTCGCCGGAAGGATGCTCAAGATGCTCAGTGACGCAAAGGTCGACCCATATTCGGTCGCAGCATCGATTTGGCTAGGAAAGCAGATCAAGGTCCGCAGTGAACTAGAGTCGACAGTTCACCCCCACCTAGAGGCGAGATCAAAGCAGGGACTCCAGGGTTTCCTGCTCAAGGCACTCAGCATTGGCTGGGGGCATAGCGAGGCCGCGGTCGAGCTGTGCCGCACCAAGGCCGGGACCAACGCCATCTTGCTCATTGGAGCACTCGCAACAGGCCCATCACCATTCTGGGCTGCACAATGCTTATCCGAACTCCTTTCCAACCATGGCTGCGAGGCTGATCAAATACCGAATGTGGATCATCTGAAAACATTAGTCTCTTACCTTGCTCCCATCATACAAGATGTTTCAGGATTTGCCAAGGTTCTCCAGCACATCTTGGCAACTGTTGGGAGCGTCTTAAATCGTTTAAAGCATGAGGAATACGCCACAATATCTGAGGTATTGCAAAGAATGGGTAATCCAGGAGCCATCGCAGCAGCTATTAAGCAGCTATTGTTCACTTCTCAGAGGGACGAAAGCTGTTACTTCGTTGTCGAGCAGATGGGGGCGTGGTTTGCAGCATTTTCCAGTCATATCTTTGGAATGTCAGTGCAGCTGCTGGTTGGAGATCACGTCGTTTGGGAAACTGGTGGCTTGCACGGCCGAGCCATTTTCCAACTGCTCGGCGACGATGTGAAAGGAAAAAATAGGAAGACGGTGCTACAGAACGGCATGGCTAATTTCATACTTGTAAACCAGTCAATGGAGACCGACCAGAACCGATATCTCAACATCGATTATGCTCTCAAAGACGTATGTGGCGCTGTGATGACGGAAATGGAGGCTATATATTCTGCCGAGATGGTCTCATGGTTTCCTCGAGCCGTAGCTCGGTCCTCTATTTTACTACTGCAGAGGGTGGAATTCCAGCAACATGTCCGAAAGAATTTCGAGGAAAGAAAGCTGAAGGCTCTGTTTTCAACATTATCGGACCTTAGCATTTCTGAAGAATTGGCGAGGCAAGCACTTACTTGGACAAGACGACACCCTCCTGAGATAACGTATAATGCTCAGATGGATTTCTTATCTAGGTGGGAGTATATGGATTCAAACGATATAAAAAAGATGAAGGCTTGCTGCTTCTCGAGCAATCATGAGAATGGAAAATGCAACTGCTATAAGTTTGATAAGCTGGTAGAAAGTTTTGCAGTGCTGGCTCATGCATTGTCTCGTTGTTGCTATCAGCCCGAAAATATTCGGATAAAAAAACCACAAAGAAAGCCAATGCTGGCTGCAGTAAGCTGTTCCAGCACAGAACTGCTCGAATATATAAGCTATCACATCCATTACCTCAGCGAAGCTAAGCCAATTACGAGGATGAAGGAATCTTATGGTCATGGAAGGCTTTCCCGAGACTGGCTCGGTATTTCGTCAGAGAATATTACCGTGTTCCTCAGTTGTCTTGTGGATGAAGAAGGAACGTATGATGAGTGTGGGCGCGTCATAACAATAGCCTCAGGTCGGCTGGCCATCAATGGGGCTTTGAGAGACCTGATATGGGAAAGACAGAACTCGTCCCCCCATTCTCAAAACAAATCCAGTCCCTATTCAGACGAGGGAACCAAGATAGTCGATGGAGGTCTTTTGAATTGTCACCATAGACCATCTAGGACACACATCAGCCAGGAAATCATTCTTGGCGAGGATGAGGCCCGAGTTATCACAAACATTACCCGAGAAGGACATGCTACCAGACATGTCGGTTTGGCAGCATCGCTCCGTGGCTTCGTGGAAAGTATACATATCCCGCCACCGTGCAGGCATTCTTCCAGTCGACAGTTTCAGGTGCCGGATGGGGCTTCAGTTTGGTATCAGGTTTTGATGAATTTCATGATGATGCCTTTCCGGTGATCAAAGGCCAAGATAAGCCTGGTTCAGGAGGTAGCACGGCGGTCGTATACGCACTGAAGGGCAGAAAGCTCGAGCAAGTACTACAGGCCACAGTGCTTCTTGACGAGGCTTTGTTCTATCCTCCTATTTGCCAGCTATTCTGTTGCATAGGTTGCGCGTTCTCGTTCTCGGAAAAGGAGGTATCGAAATTGAAACCGCAGGAGCGTGAAAAGACTTGTCACATGCTCATAATGGCAGGGTAGTCCGCTCCACCACTTGGCCACGAAGCTCTTCACCTTCAATGCGAACATATGCGAAGTGCATTTTTGTACGGGCTCTGGAAAGGGAGGTATCCTGCTGTGCGATGAAAAACGCCATCAAATCTCCAGTTAGGCCAATACATAGCCAGGACGTAGGTAGTTTCGATGCCTCCTTGCATCGGCCGTATTCCTGTGCAAATCGAAATGTGGCCAGGCCTGCACAGCAGACTGAAAAATCTAGACTCAGGGGCACACCTGAGTTCTTCAAGTCAGCAGATTTTCCTTACAGGCCTGCCTGCTGCTTATGAAATCCTCGGATTGGTAGCTACTTTCTAAAGCTTCTGTCAACATTAGCTTGTGCACGGAACGGAAGGCAAACTTTCGAGTAGAGGAGGCCAATGTGTTCTCAATTCCAGTTCACAACTTTGTGTCGGTACTCTACCTTGGCAATCATCATGTACTTAGATACACCAGAGATAAACTGCATTAATGGCCTACCCACCATCTATGGTCTATGGAGAGGTGGTCAGTTCAGCGAGTGTAGCCTTGTTGCATTGCCAAGTTCTGACGTCTGTCGTTGGGAGAACGAGCAGATTCTCATTGATTTGTCCTTGTTGGTGCTAGCGCGACGCTTGCTATGTGCATACTCGCTAAAATCTCTCGTGTATTGCCTATTTGGGAAATAACAGCAGATCGAGTGGACCCTCCGACCCCAGAACTAGATTTAGGTCGCGCTCCGTCCTCGGAGAAACGTTAAGATGAGCCATGAATACAAAGCTGGATATGCAAAGCAGAAAAGAGAAGAGCTATTAGGTTTGGGTCTATATTCTATATAAAGAGCGAAGTTTACCCAAATGGCGGGAGGTTGTTCCTGATTGATCTTCCTGTTTGTTCCTCGTTTCTTAACATTTATCAATATCATTTACTTTGGCCCAAACGATCATGACTTCTCAAACGCGGACAATTGCTCGGTTTGATGCTTTCAATACTTCCGGCACTCCACAGATTCTTCTAGAAGCCCTCAAACGCGATGGAGGCGTCATTGTGGAAAATCTTATCACTCCCGAGTTGGCCGAGCAGATCAGACAGGATCTCAAACCACAGTTTGACACCGACTTAGACGACAAGTACGGCTTCTTTCCCAACACTACAAAGCGGGCCTCTGGTCTGTTCGCTGTATCCGATGCTTGTGTTGAACTCGCTTGCAACCCGCTCTACATTGCTGTTGCTAACGCAATGGTCTCTGCCCAATATTCCTTCTGGAGGGGCGATCACAAGCAGACTGTCAGCGGCAAGCCCATCATATCCTCGACGGTGGGATTCCGGATCAATCCTGGGGGCAAGCAACAGGTGCTGCATCGTGATGACAAGTTAGGCGCCTCGCTTCCCCAGCACCACACCATGACATAGTCTGACTTCCCTTTTTAGTGATTATTATTCTCACAACACTACGGAACCCGTGATGATTGGGTGTGTTACGGCCTTAACAAAAACAACCAAGGAGAACGGGGCCACCATCTGCATTCCAGGATCACACCTTTGGGGGCCTGAGCGCCGACCATTGGATGAGGAAGCTATCCCTGCTGAACTGAATGTTGGGGATGCTATGATATTTCTTGGGAATCTCTACCATGCTGGAGGGGCAAATTCAATCAAGTAGGTTTGAACCTGTAACCACTGTTTCCGTTAAGTCATCATCGTTTATTGACCGAACATGTGCACAGAGATGACTATCGAGAAACTGTCGGAATTTTCCTTTGCAAGCCAACGCTCCGCCCCGCTGAGAATCAGTTTCTTATGGTGCCTTTAGAAAGGGCAAGGAAACTCAGCCCGCAAGCCCAACGCTTGCTGGGATATGGGTGCCTAGAACCGGGAGTAGGTTTCATGCAGTATCAGGATCCTATGAAGGTCCTTTTTGGCGTGGAGGATGAAGAGACGGTAGATATGTAGCTATTGAGGTAGACTTACTCCTTGTCCGCCTTATAAATCCATATCACAAGTCGTGCTGTGATGTTTCTCGGAAAGGATATGTTCTTATGTGGGTATGGTTCACGGCACGATGGAACTGTCAAGGGCAGACAACCTAGATGCAGAATGTGAGCCTGGATACGGGCAAGCGGGTAGCCAAAAAAAAAAAAAAAAGAANNAATAGTACGACAAGTAGGAAACCCTCCAATCACCTAAAGCATTAAATTGAATGCCATATTCGATTAGAACACTCAGGAAATATTCATCTTTGAATAGAAATTTGCAACTATTTCCTACAATTCGATTCCTTCGGATTGGTGATAATTAATGAATGAATTTAATGGTGCTTGTTTTTGCTAAACCCTTGAAGGGGTCCAGCCCATACGCAAACTCTCGATCATTGAAGGAGTGTGTACATATCGAAATTATGAAATCGGCAAAGATACAGATTAACACGCTCTGTCTGTGAGTAGAAAAGTGTCAATATTGGCTTATTACTATTCATTGATTAAATGTTAAGTTACCAAGTTCGAGTCAATACAGCTCAATGACCAACAGAATTACTGTTTTCATAACATTAAGAATCGTACTGCACTCTGGGTACCTGAGGTGGAAGCGCTAAACTTATGATGCCATAGCAGCCGTCTCACGACGAAAAACCATGATGCTTCTCAAAAGGCACTGATAACTAATAGGCAAGGATCGGCTTCTCCAGGAATTCTGGACTTTGAGCCACCATATCCCAGTCTGGCGCATTACCAGACCAAAAGGCTTTCAAGAACTCAACGACCTCCAGGTAATGTTTCAGTTTCGTTACCCGAAAGATACGATCATAGAGATCAGTTACAAGTCCCTGGACCTTTTTGTCACCGTAGCTCTCTACGCCCAAAATAAACACAGGCCATGGCAGATTGTGAACCCAAGCATCCACATTTTGGAACGCAAGAAGCTGTCTCGTTAGGTCTGAAAAGGCTGTCTCAACTTCGTGGTCCATTCCATTGTGAATGCTTCTGGAGAGATAGAGAATGGCGGCGTTGTAATGGATGTCGGCCAGTCGAATCAGATCACTGCACTGGTCAGGGGTAATCTGAAGCCTTCCCGCCATCAACAATGTTGCTCCCCTGGCAGACTCAAACTCTGTCCTCCAGTCACAGCTTGACTCTCTCGCAAGATGTGGTTGTCGAGCAAGAAGTGTCACCCTGTGTAGGCGCACAAGGAAATCCGAGAACAGGCCAGGCTCAATGAGTGATGGGGTCTCAGCCTCAGAAGTTGGTAGAATGACTTCTTGAATATTGTCCAGATCAAATGAAGTTGTTGCCGCGAAGATTTCATATGTTGCTAGTTTGTTTCTGAGAGAGGCAAAGAGCATGCTGTTGCGACATTCCGTCGATGAGAGGGAGCTGACCAACGAACGAGCGGCTTTTCGATGGATGTCGGCGGCTGATGCTCCGGAATGGGCCATCTCATAGCACGACAAGACGAGCATCGAGGCCAGCATCCACTCTGCCGTTCCTGAGCTAATGTAGTCATCTATGCTATATCCAGTTGCAATCTTCTCGGTGATTTCAGTCACATGTCTTGTAATGATGAGGATAGCTTGGTCTCGGGCATCCTCGGAGAAGACACAAGTACCTTGCAATGTCGCGGCATATTGTTCACTGACTGCGGCCACAGAGAGCTTGACGGCGAGGCTTTTCTCCGTGAGAGGCAGAACGAATTTCCGAAAGACGTTATCCCTCGTGTCAACCCACACCAGTAGTTTGCACACGTGTCGATCATAGTAATCCATCAGTTGCTGCCATCGGTCGTCCAGGGACGACCGAAAAAGAGACAGCTCATCATCAACCGCGGACGGCTGCTCAGGCCGTCGTTGCTCTGTCCTGGGGACTTGATATTGAGTCAATCGGCCGCGAACAGCGGGACCGCCGACCCATCGAAGCTGACCGCGTCGACGATACCCAGGACATACGAGGCCCTTGCGCAGACATTTCCGGCAGCTGGGTAAACTGCAGTCGCAAATGATTCGGCGCTTTGAACATGCTGAACAGCCTGATTGTGATGGTTAGCGCAAATGGTATCATGCAATCAGGTAGAATTTGCCTTTCATGTTACCACGGACTAGTCATCGGCCGCCCATGCCCAACAGTTTCGATGCTTTTGTACAAGCTATATTCGGAGGGCTTCTGAGAAGAAGGTCCTAGACATTCTTTGAGATGAGGACGAAAGAAAGGCTGATGCCTTTGACCTTTTTCTGCACTAGATACCTTGTCTCTAGGAAAAGCGAAGCATTATGGTGATAATTATCTTTCCCCCAAACGTACTCCCCAAAGTTAGTCTAGAACAAGTGAGGAGTTGGATTCAGCGCTCGTGGAGCAGGGTGAGCTAAGCCCAAGCCTTTGGATTTGAACTACCCTAGACCTCACATATGGTTGAACAGCCCCCGAAACGTGACCCCAGCTCGTGAGCTACAAGTCGAGGCAGCCAGCACAAGGGATGGATGCAGAAGCTACGGGGAAGCGAAGCCGGCATTCAGCCCGTGGCATCAGGAAATCTTCCGGAGAAAATAACATACGTGAGTCCTGAGTCTAGTGGTTTCGCCTGCCAGGTGATCATAGTAAAATGGAATAAAGGTTAGGACTCATTCATGATAACAACCGTGGAAGGGCACGACTTCATTGCTTGTGTTGAATATGTAAGCCAATGTAAGAAAAATCTATAAAGTTCTAAGTGACTCTTTGTACGCACTACAACCCGAGACACACTCAGTTGCCTTGTGTTCTACTTGTGCATCCAGCAAGCAGCAACCAAGACACCAATAATGGCTGCGCCAGCGCTGACTCCCCCAAGACCCCAACCCACATTTTTAGTGGTCATTCCAATGGCCAATCCTGCCGCGATGGAGAGGAAGATCCCAACAGCAAGTATCAGTGATCTAAACTCCACCTTCATTGTCTTCTTGACGACGAGGACTCTGCGTGGGGTCTCCTCAGACGACATGACCAACTCAGGATACACGGCCACGAAAGAGCCTCCGTCTGCCAATTCCACATGGCTATTTGTGTTTTGTGAATGGCCGAGACCATCAGGTACACCAGCGCCAGTACGGAGGAGCCGTGTAAGTCGTTCATCGGGGGTGCATTCGGTGGGGAAGACTTGGTTCCCTGCAGCGATCGGGACCACTGGCATGTCCATCTGATCAGGCGTCTATTAGCTGGAACTGGTCGACATGGGATGAAGGAACCCTAACTAACAATTTGGCCAATCTCAGCAGTAACCTTGAAAAGCCACAGAACCTTCGATCTGCTTTCCCCCATCGCAGCAAGAATGGCTTGCATGGCCTCGGGGAGGCTTGCCGAAGGCTGAACAGCGACGAGCTGCAAGAAACTGCCTTTTCTGGTAGCGATGGCAATGGGAACGTACTCCATGGGGGAGACGCCATCGTTTGAAGTCATGATCTTTGGTTGGATTGGATCAGTTGCCTCCAAAAGGCAATCAGGCAAACGCAGTGAGTGAAGGGTTGCACGAGTTGGCATAGTGTATGAGAAGACGAACACTCAATGCTGGGTGCGCGCACGCCTGATTGCCTGTCGATAGTTCTGGCTAGATAGCTGCGACTATGCCCAGTCCCTGCCTACGCCTACTAAAATATTCTCTCTTCACGACCTTGGCTCTTTGTAAGCTCGCCGTAAGCGCTGAATGCATGACATTGCGCTCGACCAGTTCCTTTCATAATTGCCTATTTGTTTCTGCAAATCTTTTCGCATAACCATCTTTATTACATTTCGGGTTCTGTTAACAGGTACTTCGCATGGATCAAGAAAAATGTGTTGCAGTATCTTATGAGGATGAGGCCTCCATTGAGGCGTCAACTACAGCGCCAAGTTATAACTTGATCAGGTTGTAAATCCACCAACGCGCTTTTGTAGCTCAAGCTATGAGCTCCTATAGTCGGATTTTGAGCTTCGACAACTCCAGCAATCCGCGCTCATAGCTTCAGCTACCATTAAGCTCATCTGATTTCTTGCCAAGTCATACCCAACAGGGGAGAAATGCAACTTTCCAACTTCCAACTCTCACACTTCTCAGCGATTTCACGACAAATACACTGTCTTTTTGTCAGTGGCATTTGGAGATGTCGACACCTTCCAACCATTCCAACAATCGTGCAAGAGTCGAATTCTACACGTTCAGGATCGGGAGATACATGCGCGAAGGCGAAAACGATCAGCCTTGGTCGTCTCGCCTAGCCCGCCTTGCTCCTACCTGCCCTCGTAACGGCCTGGGCCATCCCAAGTTTCGTGGTGATACTGAAGCCGGCTTTTGCAAGGAACATGAAGCCGTCTAAAAAGCCATCGGCTCAACTCCCCTGCCCAATGTGTCATCGTAACCCCGAACATTACGATGATGTCGAGGATAATTGCAAGAGCTTGGCCGGGTTCCATGACATTGCGGTTCTTGTGTCCGTAGGATATGTCGGATGTGTTACCGCAATCGCTAATAATACGCAAATAGGCAACATGTTATAGGATGCCACATCGTTTGCCCTGAGTGCAAGAAGCCGCTGGTTTCTGGCAATGGAAAGGCTCCAAAAAGCCAAATTGACTTCCAGCGTGTCCGAGATCAACACGAGTGCGTTCCGCAGTCATTGGCGAACGGCAAACAGCGGCACCGCCTCAAATTTCTGACCCCTGCCCAAGTAGAAGCGGTGATGCGGTGGTCGAGAAAGAGCGCGTCTCAACGTATCGCCAAAGATCGGGACTTGACCGATCAAGACTACTACAACGACCTATACGAACAGCTTCACGGCGACCCCCCCGGACCTGATGGCGCCCGTAAGTCAATATCTCAAGAGTCTAATGGAAGTCTGACTAGATGGTATAGGCTGGTCGTATTGGACAGCCAGATACAAAAAGGATGAGGCGGAGGCAGCACTTAAGCACCAAATAGCCGAGATTGACCGCAAACTGGCTGCCAAGCAACAAGAAGTGAACGAGCTCAAACAGGAGCTCATCGCGGCGAAGTCTCGAATCACGGAGCTGACATGCCCGGAGTCAATCGCTCAAGATGTCAGAGGCGCGGAGCAGTGCGACACACCGATGCCTGATGCGACGCTCGACTTCGAATCTCTTCGTGACCCAACAGATACAGATGCTGCTGGAGAGCCGGAGTATCGGCTGGATTTGTTATCGAAATTTGACTTCGCGAGCATCTCGGATGAGGATTTGGTCAAAATGTTGGAGCCCAATTTACCCCCGGAGGATCACTTCCCAGATTCAGCATACGGAAGTGCATAGTAAGGACCCGTGAATGGGTCAAAATTACATATGTTAAACCGCCGTTTTGTCGTATTGTCTCATCAGTTGCAATATATCCAAAGCTAGAGTTAAGTTCTGTTCTGAATTGTGCAGGTTAGTGATATCGATTGGAACCGAACGTTAAGTGATGACTGACTGGGTCAGATGAAATAATGTGGCTCTGAAGGAAGCAATCTCGAGAGTGTTAGGTCAAACTTCTCGCGATGGTGTGGGAGATGGACTCGGTAGTAAGTGGAAGGATTTGCGAAAGGATCTTTCGATATCATAGCACCTTGTCCTTCTGTCGTCCATCCGACGTTGGTGGTGCAGATGCCCACGAAGGTGAAGAAATTCGATCCCAGTTGTCACAGCCGCATCTTGGTCATGGTCTTGCTCCTGCTTCGAGTTCTGGCCATGTCTTTGACGTCAGTCGCGTGATCACTTTTGCACATTTTTAATGTCTTATTGGTCTTGTGGGCGCTACGATCGACGGGCACAGGGTTGCCGTCGGAGTCGGCAAGCTGGCATCGGAACTTTCGATTATCCACGCCAGGACCGAGAGCCAACTGGACGGTTCGGAAGTTGCCTCCGACATTGGTGCTCAAGCGTTTGGTGACCTGGGACAGTGTCGAAGGCAACCTAGCGCTCAGTCTCGGCGGCATCATGGCTGAGGGCGGCTCCAGGCTACTACAAAGGAATAGGGCCTATGATGGGTGGCCGGTTATTGGTGGACTTGTTCTTACATACTGACCTGTTCATGAGTTCTTACTTGCTGTACTGGGTTGTCCGGTTGAACCGATTCTGGAAAGTGTGGGAGTCAATCCGGGCAAGCAGCGTTGCTCAATCCGGCTGGTGTGAGCTCGACGAGAGAGACAAATGGAACTTTGGGCCATGGAAATCTGAAACGGGAAAAGGAGGCTGGGAATCCCTCTGTGGTTGCACGAAGATCACCATTGGCCACGGATGCGGCAAAGATGTTCAGTTGGGGGCTGTTGGTTCTACGAACGCCGTGAGGATTGTCCCGTCCCGCAGCCTTGCAGCAACGGTCCGCCGGTTTGTGTAGACCCTAAGTGGAGGAACTCAGGTAGTCTCGTAAATCTCCAATTACCCCTCGGGCAGAAGAAGCGTTTCTCTCCTCTGTCATGGCATGGGCGGGCTGACGCAGATTGACTGGTTACCGGAGACATGTTCATCAGTCTTGTTCATGTTGGTGGACCCCATGCACGGTAGGTGAGATTTTGGGCATGCCCGGGGTGCTCCGTGCGGGCCGACATGGGTTCCCGTTGGGAGAGGTGAGACGCTAGAGGCCGGAGTACGGCCTTGTGGGTTGAAGGATGAATAGAGGGGGCCTTTGTGGGTTGAGGTTGTAAGAGTGGCATTGGGAATGGGGATGCAATAGGCTATTTGCACAGCAGAGAGAGAGACAGGTTGCGGTGACTTGTGTTTCTGTGCTTTTCCATCCTTCCGTGCTTGCATGTTTCACGACAAACCAACATGCAGTTTTGTCATTCTCGTAAGGAGTGATTGGACCAAGGCAATCATCTGCGGAGGGTATCGCTGCGGAGGGTATCGCTGCGGATTCATTCGCTGGGAGGTGACCGCAGCACCCACCCATGCCATGCTACGCCTTACAAGGACAGGGGCATAGGGAAGGGGAGGCTGCGCACATGGACCCCCGCTGATCGCAATTCGTTTGCGTCGCAGGGGCTGTTGGGACGTGATTGACCAATGGGCTTTTTTTGTACATGCTGGTGAGCGCGGCGCGGCATTGGTCGAGGATGGCAAGTTCATGTAGACGATGTTTTGAATCCTGGTGATCACGTACTGTGTTGAATTAGGTCAAGTTTGCACGGGGTACGAGGTGGATGGGCCATGGTCAGGTTTGTCACGTCTGGCGTGATGGAGAACTCTGTCAGAGTTCTGCAGTAATCCAAACTTGGCAAAGACGATAATTCACACTTGATTAGAATTATGGCGTGTTCGCAGTCCATACGGAGTCCCCATTGAGTTGTAAGTTGAGTGCTTGACAATAGGCAGACCGGTACGCAAGACGTGTAAGTGATGCTTGATGATTGACATTGCATGTGCCTGATGTGCCGGTCACGAGATTGCGATCGACTACAGACTAGACAAGCTTAATGGACTTTGGTATGCGTACAAACGAAACTAGATCAATTGTCAACTTTGAGCACTCGGCAGGAAAAGTAGCACGCAACCGAGACATCCCATATAGTCACGATATCAAGCAAACCCGCATTCACCGGCCACGGCCAACACGACCGATGACAAACCCATCAGGGCATCGTCCGTCAGATACATCCCCGAACGAACCGACAAACACACCAGCACCTATAAACGTACCTCACCCAGCCCCTGCTAGCCCCCAGCAGGTCCACGGCCGAACCAGCACCAACGACCGCGCAGGTACCGCCGCGCTCCGCAGCCCTGTTGCCCGCACTGGGTCACGCTAGAGCCCCCCCGGGCGTTGTCCGCTCAGTTACCAAGTTTGGAAGATGGGGCCAACTAGAGAAGAGGGGGCCGTGGTTTATTTTTATACTAATGGATATCAGACGGGACGATCAAGGGAGAGAGACAACAGGCACAGTCAACTTATAAGTTCGCGCTAGAATCACTGCTTTTCCTTCTTTCCTTTGATGTATTGATCTTCATTCACAGCTTTTTTTCTTTTTCTTCACTTTTTTCTTTTCTTCAGGTTTTCCTCTCTCGTGCTCATTCAGTCATTCAGAAGTATTGCACCTTGACGGTCTTTCTTCAACTTTCGCTTCTTCCTGGATTCTTGTATAAGAGACATTGTTTCATTGAACCGAGACACCACGCTCCCTGTGTCTTGGGCTCTCATCGTCACAGCCAGCCAAGCTTTTCAAAACACTGAAGAGTTTCTTCTTCACCAAACTCACACCCACCCAACCGCAACCATGAGGTTCCCCATGCGAGGTGTGGCCCGCGCCGCTGCTCTCAGCTCCGCCGTCAACTCCGGCACCACGCCCGATGAGTGCGGCGGCAACGGCACCCCGAGCCTCCCCGGCACCACGCCCGGAACTACGCCCGGCACCACTCCTGGACTCACCCCCGGAGTTCCCCCCGTCTACACTCCCACGCCTACTCCCATCCC
>PXOD01000837.1:0-18899 GCA_003012165.1 Paramyrothecium roridum
TCTTGGGTGCCACAAGGCTCTGGAAACTTTGATTCCAAGTCAAGATCAAAGTTTTCAGAGCCTTGTGGCACCCAAGACGGCGGCTCTGAATCGAAACCTGTGATTGTTCCGTCGCTTTCTACCGGTCTCAATGGCAATAATTTGAGGTTTTGAGAGGAACAGTCATTGACAGACTTGGAGTGACTGTCTAGCTGATCATGGTCGGATTTTGTGTTGTGTATTATCTTCGCGTTGAACTGGCGCCATTTTCTAGCGCCCAAGGGCTCTGACTCTGAGACGACTTTGTTATTGAAGTTGACGGCACCGTTCTCGCGCAATGAGCTCGCATTGACTGGATGATTGATTTTGGTAGCAGGTCTATCCCCATCGGGCACTGACCAAGTATGAAGGCGAAATATGTCCTGCAGTACTGAAAGGATTTCAGGTACTGTTTTTGACCCTCTAGAGTTCCAACCTTGATCAAATAAATCAACTCTTGGCGGCAGACTCAATATTTTCAAGGCGCTAGCTTGCGCCCAGAATTTGCATTGCGCCCATGCATTCGTATCAGGGGTAATGTCACCGACCGGAAAATCATCGAGAAAGACGAAACATAGCGTGGATTGCTGAAGCATGCGTACTGCATATTTCTTGGCATTGATAGCTGATGGTTCGTCGACAAAGAGGCAATCCAACCACAAGAACCCGATATTCCTGTCTTCCGCTGCTCTCAGTGCACCAGCAAGTTTTGACGGTATCGTGAGCGGTTGTCGCTGTCTCTGGCCAGGGCGTTCGTGCCAGTTAGATATTGGCAGCTCGACACTTTCAGAATAACAAACAAAGGCGTAAGAAGGTAACGTGGAGTCATAGAAATCAATTACTTCAAGCTTCTTGATATCTAGAAGTTTCATCTTGTGATCAGACGTAGTAGACAGGAACCCGCCATTCATGCTGCAATAATTCATGTTGGATTAGATGGATGTCGGGGTCGAGTGACCGAGGTGATTAAATTTGACATGTTTGTATGACAAGCATGGGTGGCACAAGACCCTGATGGCCATGGCTTCAGCCAACGAGTGTCAGGTCCACAGGTATGTGTCAGTGCTCCATGCGTTGCTTTGCGTAGAATGCACCGATGCGTCGTACTGCACAGCACAGCTGTGCGGTTTCCAGGCTGTGGCCAAAAATGGTCAAAGGCACAAGGCCAATCGAATCCCAGACAAGTGGCTTAGATATGTGGGGCTGTAACAGATGCGACAGATGTGCAAGCCGGTCATTGGCCGTCATCTCAATTCAGGAATTAACTGGAGTTCTTGTCGATTGGTAGACAATAGCGGTAAAGAGATACAAAAGACACAAAAGTATGCAGAAATCGATGCCTTGCACAATCAACGGAATACAAATGCTTGAGCCCATCCGTGCTTCGGCTGCCTGCAGAGCGTCAAGTTCGCCTCGAAGTCCTTAAGATAGGTAATTGGACGCCTGATCAAGAATAAGCAAAGCCGTATTTTCGTCTTATGATCGAAACAGGCATATGCCATAGATAGAAACGATTGAAGACATATCCTGAGTCATCCATTGTCGGGACCAAAAACGGAGGTGGTTGATCCCGTGCCTAGGTGAACGTTGGGTCTGGAGTCATCATCAAACCACGCCACAGCCGAGCACCGATTCAACACTGGAAACGCATACCAGATGCAACCCAGAAATAAAAGCCGAATCCTTGCGCTGTCTCGCCCGCTACTCCGGGAAGGCGTGGTGAAAGCGGTGGGATCTCCGTGAGAAGGCGTTCCGCCGCCCGCACCAGGAGGATCTGACGTAGCCGGGAACGCCTCGTACTGTGAGCAGGCAGCCGACAGCACTTTTGTGCGTTAGCATTGCTGGGGGTGTTTTTTTAGTAAATTATGGCTGAAGCCTGGGCCTTGTGCGCGCATCGCATGTGAGCTGCCAGGCATTCACCCACAGTCGCCCAGCTAGACTTGAATCGGGATACAAAGGTACTCAATCGATGACACTGAGACGAATGATTTGGTAAATCCATCATCTTGAAGTTGGCAACATACTCCGTGGACGGATGCAGGTGTTCAAGATTCCGTAGAAGAAGAGTTAACTCTTGTTTCAAATAGCTTGTAACTGAGACGGCACTGTTGGCCGGGAAGGCATTATACCCGTTTTACAACCCTTGCTGGAAAGTTCACAATCGAAGTAACACGGATTTTCTTTTTGAGGTTGCACCAGAAGAACAGAGCAGGCGGTTTGACAATCATTTGCCACAGGCGGGAAAGAAGACTACCATGAGTACTGCAACAAGCTCAACACGCTGTTGGTAGATGAGAACATTGGCATTGGTGTTCTTCCTACAAGTCTCCATGAAGTAGACCCTAGCACGATTGTTAACAGGTCATCTTGGCCGTGACCGAATGCGATTGAATTTGAGGACACTGTGTGATGATGGCACGTGAGGGCATGGATCCACCCCCTTGTTCTCGATTGTAGAGAGGCTACAGCGCACAGCGCAAAACACCAAACCCATCCATGCCATCGGATTTAGAGAGTAACATGCCTATCCCAACAAGAAGGCCATCAACAGGTGGCCTTCCGCCAATTAAGTGCCGGGCTCACTATGTCGTCGAGGAGGCACCAAGCCATGACAATACGCCCTGTTTCACCGCCTGGATGCGTGACGAGATCGTCAATGTGCCCCAAGGATGGTCGGCATCGGACTTTTCCATCAGAGATAGACCACCTCCCTGGTCAATCCAGATCTACGATACGACGCCGCATGCTGACAATCCGAGCCATCTCAAAGACCTGGCAGAATCGATTCACCGGGAAACGCGCGAACAGCGTGAGGCATATTGCCGCGGGCTACCCGATCGCATCGATGTATTTGGTTTACCGCTCGCTGCTAACAGGTCCGATGAGGAAATAATCGAGACGTGCAAGACCCATGCCAGCGCTGAGATTACGTCGCGTAACTCGGAAAATGCCGAGTACCGCATCCCACCACTCAAGGTTAATTGGCAATGGCACTGGGCCATTATTATCATCGACCGTCCTCAGAGACTGTGGGATGAAGATGAAGGTGGCTTCCTTGTCATCCATTGGGACTTGAAACGTGAGGCTCGAGCGATGCTTTTACGAGAATATGGGGAGGACTACCAAGTCGCGGATTTCGACGTACAGCGGTGTACTCGTGTCGAGTTGGGAGAGGTATTGGCTATCATGAGGGGCGATATGTCTCAAGACCCGGACGGGTTTTAGATGGGCGAGTTTATATCAGACTCGTTGGATTTGCTGGCAAGAGTATTCACAAGGCCGTGATGCGGCTAGCTGAAATAAGACGTACATTGGGTTCTCTTCTTAGTGTCTTAAGGTATCTGGTTGCCTGTCGCCATTCAGTACCGATGAGAACCTTTTCAAGCACCTTTGGTGAAAAGTGGTAAGAAGCAATATTGAATTGACTACCGTGAAGATTTAATCTTTTGTTGTGGGCTACTGGAGGACACTCTAGTCGATGATTGATGCATCATTTAGGATATTTACCAATACAATATTGATATGCATGCGCAGCAATACTTGAAGAGCGGTCACGCATCTGCATCAAGACATTGTATGAAGTGAAAAATTGTTGATCAGTCCGAAACGCTTGACAACAGGCTTAAACGCAGAGCACAGCTTACTACGTAGTTGATGGCAGTCAAGAGTCATGTCCGCCATGCCGTAGCGCCAGTCCACTTCTCGCGGCTATCGCATGTGTTAACAATGGACTCTTCTAGACCTCACATCATATTGCATGTGACTAATAAGGCACTGCCCAGAAATAGCACATAGAAACACGCGTCTTCCCAATTTTTTTGCACGGTCGCACGGCCACGATGACGTCCAAGTCTGCTACTCGTGGATCCAGCCAATGCGGCACAACGGCACGCCAAAAAGCTTGGCGCCAGGGCCAGCATCCTGGTTGGCTCCCTGCAGCCCAGGCCAGAGGCAGATCGCGGATATCAGTGCCGAGCAGCAAGCACAGAACTTGCAGAATTGCAACTGCCAGTGATTGCTTCCCTAGCGGCTTCAAGATATTCGCTATGTGACGTCAACCGTTTCTGTGGCCTACCCAGCCCTGCCAGCATC
Source organism: Paramyrothecium roridum (assembly GCA_003012165.1). NCBI lineage: Eukaryota > Fungi > Ascomycota > Sordariomycetes > Hypocreales > Stachybotryaceae > Paramyrothecium > Paramyrothecium roridum. Next base: position 4,111 of record PXOD01000837.1, read on the forward strand.
GTGAGCTGTGACGGTTATGACGTTGGGATAGCATGCTTAACAGGAATTGAGTTGCGACCAGTATATTTAATCATTCAGTAGTCGCCGTAGTTAATGTTTTCATTCCATCTTTAATTTTAATTATAACAAAAATTAACAGTACTCTTTCCGGGTACCGGCTTACACGGTCGGGCATCGACAACACCACGAAGCGGAAGAAACAACAATCGCCATGGGCCTATTTAACAAGCGCGCCAGGCAGGAGCCTGCCGTCAACGGCGCGGCAGCTCCTAAACGAGAGAGCATCTTTGCTCGAAAGCATGGGCACAAGAGCGGTGGTGTTTACGAGCCCTACACAATGTCTACCCGACCGACTTTTGGCCAGTGGTTGAAGCGTACTGTCCTTGACATTGTCACAATGGCTGTGATGGGCGCCATTGGTCTAGGAGTGCGTTTCTCGTCATCTTGTCTGTACAGCGAACTGCAATTGAGCTAATGCAACATTCAGGTCTACTTTGCAGATCCTGCCCCGAGTCGCTCGTTCCCTATCCGCTTCTCGGACGGTGAAATCGTCTACCCCGAATTCGCCTACCCCTTCCGCAAGGAAATCATCCCCATCTGGGCTGCCGCCATGCTTGCCGCGCTGGTTCCCATCTTCATCATCCTAGTCATGCAAATCCGTGTCCGGTCATTTTGGGACGTGAACAATGGTGTCATTGGATTGCTGTACTCGCTCATCACCGCGGCGGTGTTCCAGGTCTTCGTCAAGTGGCTCATTGGTGGCCTGCGACCGCACTTCCTGGCTGTCTGCAAGCCCGACATCACACTCGCCAACGGTGGTTATAATGCGGCTGGCTTTGATAACATCTACTACACCAAGGCTATTTGCACGGGCGACGAAGCGGAGATTAACGACGCGCTCGAGTCCATGCCATCGGGCCATACCACGGCTGCATTTGCTGGTTTCGTTTACTTGAGTATCTATCTTAACGCGAAACTCAAAGTCTTTGCCAACTACCATCCGGCTAGTAAGTGCCTCAGTTACATCCGTTGCCCTGATGTTGGACCACAGCATCTTCGAAGGGATCCGTTGGCTGACCAACAACAGTGTGGAAACTGATTGCTATATATGCCCCCATTCTGGGTGCTTGCTTGATTGGTGGAGCTCTTACTATCGATGTAAGTACCTCGTCTCATACGAGCGAGCATCATCTGACCATCACCGCAGGAATACCACAATTGGTATGATGTGTTCGCCGGCGCCGTCATCGGCACGATTATGGCTTTCTCCTCTTACCGTATGGTCTACGCTTCCATCTGGGACTGGCGATTCAACCACATTCCTTTAAACAGGGGGTCTCCATTTACTTATGCCAACGATGCTGAGCTCGCCAATGCATTGTGGACCCGTAGGGCCGGCTGGGGAGCGCACGGCGCCGGTGCCTACCACTCGGACAAGCAGCCCCACGGCCATCATAACAATGGCGTCTATCCTGAGGGACCTGGACACCACCATGGTGGAGCTTACCACAACGGTGCTGGGCTGGACAACACAACTGATGCATACCATCGCAAGCCCGTCCCTGGAGCCAACCCCATGAGGCGCGGCGATGAGATGGTCTAAGCACGGAAGTCCACACGCAACCTGTGATTAGTCGGACGTTGAGTTTCCCTGTGGAAAAGGGAGGATTGCAAATGTATAAACATCCATTTGATGCAGTGCAAAATGTAGCTTGTAGATTATAGTAGCTATTAATAATCTAAATTTAATATGATAGCATTTCAATGAACCCCTGGTGTTCCAATCAGTCAAGGCTTTAGCCTCGAATCACCAGAGCATCTGCGACAGACACTCTGCTTCCGGAATAGAATTGCAATTTAGCTACGCTGCTATTAGAGATAAGCAAATTTTCGCATAGTTACTCGCTTAGGCGCCCTCAGCCCATGTGATTGGCAATCATTAAGGGCCCTATAGACATGCCGCATTAATGGAAACTAGGCCTTTCGTATCAACTGATGCTTACCTCGTGCATGTATCTCGCGCATCGGTGAGCAACAGACACAGTCTTGGTTGGCTGTTTTCCAGATTTATGGCGCAAAATGGGCGTGGTTGCAGCACGAGGCTTTCTGCTTATTGGACACCCCCCAAGTCGTAAGTTATGCGGCCCAGCTGGCATTGAATGATCACAAGTGTTGAAAATCCCAAGGCTGACAGGGCCGTGCGTACGAGTGCATGGCTCAATGTGGCGCCTTGGGTCCCATCACATTGAAGGTGGAACGCCCATGGATGGCGCAGACTGCATTTGAACAGAAAGCTCGTACTGTAAGTATACTGTAGGGACCAACCAACCCTGAGCTTGCTTAATTGCATTTTGGGTGTCTCACATTTTCTCACCGGCAGAAACTGCGTGACCAAATCAAGCCTCGCTCACACCATGCATTTATACCCTGCAGGAACCTGGGAAATGTGATAACACAAAATGGGGGCACTCCAATCACTCCCCGACACATTGCAGCCACCGCTTTCAGGCCTACCACCCTTCAAGGTTGCTTTTTCCAGTGTGACATGACATGTGGTTTTGGTAACAACTAGGCCCAGTCGCATCATTTGCCTGTCGCAGGTCAGAGCAGATGGACGCGGGCAGCAAAGTTGAAGAGCCGAGTAGGAGATTTTCTTTCCCTACTTTTTTTCGTTTCCCTAGACTTCAAAAAATCCATGAGGTCAGATTACACGTCATCGCCAAGCTCTCCTAATGCCTCCCGGACTGCATCCATGTGAGCCACCAACACGTCTCTTCTGGAACATCAAGTGGGGGTGATGGTGTGCCATACTCAACGGCCAAGCCCTCGGCCCGTTTTGTTTCACACCCCGTAATAAAGTCAAATGTAACGTTTTCCTGTTTTAGCAGTATGAGAGAAAGGGGTGCGGATTAAGCAAGAAGAAAGGTTGGATGATATAGCCGTTAAATACGTGTTCCCGACGTACATTTCTTCGAGCAGATTAGAGTTCCACAACCTCTCCTCACATTTGGCCACAAACCCATTCATTCTTTTGCTCAAATGAGCTAGAATAAAGCCAATTCAATGGCACACATTCTCGTCATTCAAGCGGCTGTGGCCACACTTAGCATCATCATCTACTACACCATCATCAGGAAGAAAGATGCTGGGCTTCCGCTTCCTCCAGGCCCGAAGCCGCTGCCAATTGTTGGTAACATCAGAGACATGCCTCCACAGGGAAAACTTGAATATGAACATTGGCTTGAGTTCAAAAAGAAATATGGAGGCATCAGCTCGGTCACTGTGCTCGGCCAACCCATGATTATCCTTCACGACAGAAAAGCGATAATAGAAATCCTCGGAAAGAATTCACTGAGAACCTCCAATAGGCCTATCCAACCCTTTGGTGGTGACATGTGTGGGTTTGGTAGTCTCTTAACTATGCTGCAGTATGACGACAATTTCAAGAATCAGCGCAAGTTGGTAGATCAACAACTCGGCACGAGATTGCTTAGTTCGCGCTTCGGACAGGTGCAGGATGTAGAGTCACGAAGGTTCTTGTTGAGGGTGCTGGAAGATCCCAAAGAGTTGCGAGCCCACCTGAACACGTGAGTCTTCCTTCACTAATGGCGCGGGATGGGCTAATCTCATAGACACCAGAGAAGCAAGCGCCATCATTCTGAAAATCACATACGGCTATTCCCCTGCTCCTCAAGGTTTCGATCCGCTGAACACTCTTGTGAATATCTTGATTGAGCACATGGCGCTTGCTTTGGTCCCTCTTTCTTGGATCGTCGATCTCTTCCCCATACTTGGATACCTTCCCAATGGCTTCCCTGGCGCTGGAGCCTTCCAAAAAATGGCGTTAAAATGCCAGGAGGTTACGAGGACGGTGGCTGATGCACCGTTTGAGCTCGTCAGGAGCCAAATGTCTAAAGGAACACATCGACCTTCATTCGTGTCCTCGGCCATTCAACAATGCCGGGACAGTACTGGTCGGCTGAGTAAAGACGATGAAGAAAGCATCAAATTTGCCGCTGCAATTATGTACGGTGGAGGCGCAGAAACGACCGCTTCTACCATTCATACCATGATCTTGGCTATGATGCTGCATCCAGAGGCCCAAAAGAAAGCTCAGCAAGAAATGGATAATGTGATTGGCGCTGTCAAGCTGCCGAGGTTGGAGGACCGAGATTCCTTGCCATACGTCACTGCATTGGTTAAAGAAATTTATCGATGGAGGCCAATCGTGCCCATCGCCCCAGCTCACGTCACGACCGAGGAGATCACTTATGGGGGTTATCGAATTCCCAAGGGTTCCTACTTGCTACCACAAATATGGTGGCTCGTGCATGATCCATCGGTTTATCCTAACCCGGAGAAATTTGAGCCAGAGAGGTTCTTGAGCCCAAGGAACGAACAAGACCCCTTGGCCAATATTTTCGGATACGGGCGAAGAATATGTCCGGGAAGATTTCTTGCGGAGGACAGCGTGTGGCTAACAGCAGCAAGGCTCTTGGCTGTTTTCAACTGCCAAAAGCTAAGAGATGAGCAGGGCAGGGAGGTTAATTTCGAGATTACAACAACTCCAGGGCTACTCTGCCAACTAGCTCCTTATCCTTACAGCATCACACCTCGGAGTGACAGGCACGCCGAACTTATTCGGTCTGTCGAGGTTGATCACCCCTGGGAAAAGGGCGATGCAGAACAGCTGAATAAGCTGCTGGGCAATCGAGTCCAGGATTTGGCAAATAAATATCAAGTACACGGGTGATTAAGCACTAGGGCATAGCTCGAAGCGTTCATATTCTGAGTAGCGGATTTCACGTTGTTTGGCTTGCAAAGGGAAGACATTATCAGCAATAATCTCACTATCAGGTCTGAGTTGATTAAATACCCGGCGCAGAAGGAACGGAAATACGAGCGGCCAAAGTAAGAAAGGAGTTGTTATGACTAAGGCTGCTACCCTAGCTCCAAGATTAATGCATTCATTTCGTGTCCTCTCAAAAATCCTGCCATTGAGGTCTGAAGCCTTGCAGTCATGCTAAAGCTCCATTGGAAAATATAAGCGCTCGCACTTCTTGGCTCTCTTCCTTAGCTTGTCTCCCTCGGGGCTGCTCGGTCTATGTTCGTCGTTAACAAGGTTCTGCGTCACGGTGAGATTTCCGTCCAAATTATTTTGTGTCGCCCCGAATTTCAGAAGAGCTTTGCTGGTCTGCCGAAGCGGCTAAGTTGGCTTTCCGATAGGCTCCGCCAAGATTTCCTACTACTGAGGCTTGTGGCACCTTGACTTGAGGCACCATCTTATTGGAGGTTTCAATGGCCTCCTTCCAGTCGAGAAAGCCATTCTGCTGTACTGGCTTGGGTGCGAAGCCGTAAAGCGTCTGCTCTGTAGGGTGGAAAAGTTTAGCCGTAGTGGTCAGGGGCATCAGAGGCAGTGCTGAGCCGGTAGCAACTAATGCCGCAATGGTGAAGAGATATCTCATCGGTAGATGTACGTGCCGCGATGGATGTGGCTCTGTAAATAGTTCCTCTCCAGGGCCTTGCGATGGGATATTTGGCGGTCGATATAGAGAAAGCAGGAAACAAAGGGGAGGGAGTAGTCTTACGTGGTTTTCTACTTTGACTCGTTTGTTAATTACGGTTTGATTGTGTGTGCAAAATATATGGTTCATTGTCTAAGTTTTCTCCTTGCACATTTCTTGCATCTTTTACTTACAAACTTTGATTTGTTCGTCCTGACGATATCCTCTTTTTATTGCAGCCGGGTTTACCAACCTCACACTGGTCAATGTTCTGCATTTGAGGATCTGGAAGCTGCTAGCCCTACAATGCTCTACACTGTCATACTAACTATTCATCTTTGACACAAACCATAAACGTTATCGAGCAATAGAGCCCTCGACTAACTTCAAGACTTTTGCCGCATCTTGCCCACTTGCTTGCTTTCCTTGAAAAAAGTCTAAATCCCAACCCGGCATTTGGTGGAATTGCCGAAATTAATCCCAGTACTCTATTTGCATGTGTGTGAAAGCTGATGGACATTAATAAGGGAAAGAATAAAAGTGGGTATGCATTATTTGTGATTGAACAGCAAGCAACCTTGGTATCAGACGGCTTCGACGGCAGCACCGTGCAAGTCTGAGGTCATGGTTGTGCTGATTACGATCCTGCGTGGGGATGCCAAGAGTTAGGTTCGCTCAACTCGGGTGCTGCCGCCACCGGCAATGTCCGTCAACATGCTGCGCAGCGGACCCTCGGGGTTTCAGCACTGACCAGGACGCAGTTCCTTGCCGGCACTCGTCCGAGACGTTGAAGATAAGGACGGTCGCAACGATACAGGCACGGAGACTGAGATGCGCTCAAGGATACTGGGTCCCGGGCGAACCAGGAAACCTCGTCATTCCAATGTTTTCCCGCTTCAAGCCGAAACAATTGCATCTTCACTGCAATGGAGAAAAGCAAGATTAACCCAAGGCGGGCACTAAAGCGCCGAAGCGGTCCTGCGATAAGCTTCGCGGGAGTTGCTTAGTCTAACGGTGTTACAGAGAAATTGATTCCAAGGCCATACACCCAATCAGGATTGTCCGCTGCTTTACCGCAACTCAGCTCTCCAGGTGAGCCAAGCATTTATTGAATGGCCGGAATCGGCGGCGGCTGCTGTTGTCCACTTGCCTCTATCATAAGCTGGGGCCGTTACTAAGTCGGCCGTGACTAGCTCTAAAGGGCAGGTCAGCGAATCGCATTAAAGAAAAATGGGACGACTTGACCTCGGACGCTTACAATGCCTTCTACCTACTCTGAGTGGTCTATCCCATCCGAGCAGGTCGGCATTGGTCCGCGTATAAGTGGAATTACCGGCGTCCTTTTCTTGACGGAGCCGATTGCAGCAGCCAGGTCAGCATACGGCAATTCTCTTATCCCCCACACCTAACCCTGGGGAATGATCCAAGGCAATTGCGCTACGACCCCTGCACATTTATGCTGAATCTGTAGGGGTGCTGGCGGGTACCGGTGGGTCGGATATGCCTCGGCCTCACGGACCTTTTTTTTTTTTTTCTTTCGCGGTGAAGCTGGGCGAGGTTGTTACAAGCAAACATTTCTGCAAAACTTGAGCAGAGGAGAACAAGGTAGCCAAGGGCAATTGCAGTGATAAACAATTTCGTAAGTTCAAAGTGAGTTCTGTAGAGCTGCTATATCATGTTTGGTTCTGGTGTCTTGACAGCGCCAACCAACCCTCTTCCTTTCTGTCAGGAATACATTGAGCCGTCAACTTTCACCTCAAGCAAGGCCCCAACAGATGTAACAATAATGATAATAGAGCCAGGTAATACCTAGATAAAAATACGAGAAAACGCTTAGGCACAATTGAGATCCGCGCCGCCTAAATCTCTTTTGGAGCGGGTCACTGACCGATCGGGCAGTTGAGCTTGAATGAAACAAGGCGATGCCGGCTCTGCTCATACCGCTTTAGGCAAGAGGTTATCGCCAACACCACAACAACAGATGAAGGACTTGTGGAACCAGATGAAAAAGTGCTGCGGTATCGTTCAGTTGGCAATGATGGCAACGACGTGTATAAAAGACATCACGTCTTCTTACTCCATCGGTTTTCCCTATCGCTCATCAAGCAGCTTCAGTAGCCTTTGCATCACAGCCTAGCAACTCCGGTACTTTCAGCCAATTCGCAACTCGCAAACATGCTTGTCAAGACCTTTGCCACTTTTGCCCTTGCTGGCGCCGCTCTGGCTACCAGCCTGCCCGCTCGCGCTGAGAAAATTCCGCGTTGCGCGGTTGAGCCTAGCGAGCAGCAGCGTGCTGACACCAAGCTCTTGATGGAGATTGAGAATCTCAAGGCTCAGCTCGGATCGCACACTAAGCGGGCTCCCATTGTCGTGGACACTTACTTCCACGTTGTCTCTTCTTCCCGCGCCAGGTTCATCACCGTACGTACTCGATTGCAAGCGCAGTAGCTCAAATTGATGCAGATGGCTAACGGAACGGCAAACAGGAGGCTCAAGTTCAGAGGCAGCTTGAGTACCTCAACCAGGCTTATGCTCCTCATGAGATCTCCTTCAACCTCATCGCCACCGACTTCACTGTCAACACCAGCTGGGCTGCCGGTAACGGCGAGATGGCCATGAAGAGGTCCCTCCGCAAGGGCGACTACAGCACTCTCAACGCTTACTTTGTCGACACTCCAAGGCTCGATGGCTTTAGCGCCCTCGGCTACTGCATGTTCCCGGAGCCTGGTGTCACCGCTGGAAGCCAGCTCTTCATTCGCGATGGTTGCGTTGTTATGGCCCAGACTGTGCCTGGTGGCTCGCAGGCCCCTTACAACTTGGGCGGAACCCTCGTCCACGAGGTTGGTCACTGGTTCGATGTGTACCACACCTTCCAGGACGGTTGCAATGGCGGCGATCTCGTCTCGGATACCCCTGCTTCGGCCAGCATGTCTGATGGATGCCCCGTAGGCCGAGACAGCTGCCCCAACCAGGCTGGTCTTGACCCTATCCACAACTTCATGGACTACTCTGATGAGTAAGTTTCCCTTCCTCGATCACTCATGAACCAAGGTTTGCTGACTGATGAATTTTAGTGCCTGCTATGAGGAGTTCACGGCCGGCCAAGAGGCTCGCATGCGCAGCGCCTGGGAGAACTTCCGCAACTAAAGGGTTAGTCAATAGATTAAAGCTTATGAACTTTGTAAATATTAGAGAGTGTAGATAGAGCATAGCGTATTTGGACAAATATGACGAGATGAATCTGGTTTACGTTATAGAGGGTCCCCAAACTTGCAGTAAACACAATGAGCCCGGGAACTTGGCGAAGTATATATTCAGACCAAATTTATAGCTGTCGGTGAAGCATGCACTTGACCATTGAATCCAGTTATCTGGCCATGTTCGCAGTAAGGGTGAGCAAACGCAATGCACAGATTCTAGAAGATGCATGACCTAGACCCTATTTAGCTATAATTAAATACACCCTACTCTACTATTTTTGTCTATTTACTTTACTTCCATCATAGCTGTGCCACATGCTGGACCTGCCAAGTATAAAGGTCTTATAGGTGAGAACGTCTCAAGCTCATTCCTCGGCTATGAGGCATCGTGGCGGATTCAACATCTCGATATTTCAGATCCTTCAATTGGGTTTCTGTACACACAGGAAATACTATTTCGCCAAAGCCTTGACGACAGCTTCAAGGGCCGCCCTATCCGCGCCAAGAATCCTTCCCACGCGACCGTCATCCGTAAGGTTGACAGACCTGCTTTCCCGAACCCCTGGAGCAGCGACACCCTTGTTGGCGCCCTTTTCGAAGAACACAAATGTCGGCATGGCAGAGACATTGTAGCGCGCCGCAACATTCTTTACGTGGTCAACATTGACCTTGGCGAAGGCGAGATGGCCCTTTAGGGCATGTTCCTCAGCTAGCTTGGAGAAGATGGGCGCAATGGCACGGCACGGCGGGCACCAGTCCGCGTAGAAATCTACCACGACGTGCGTGTTTGAGGAGAAAAGCGCGTCCAGCTCGGAGGCCTCGGAGATTTTTTGAACTTTCTCCGAGGTTTCGGGGATTGGCGATTGATTTGTGAAAAGTTGCTTTCAAGTCGTCAATGTTAGCCCAAGTTTGTCTGAAGCGAGAATTCTTAGACGGAGACTTTAATGATTAGGTGTATATATCATCGTGACCTTGAAATAGATGGCAAACATGTGGCCACAGGAACTAGCCATCGAGAAATGGAGCACACATCTGATGTGAAGCGCAAGAAGATGGAGACTACTCACCGGATACACCGTGATGATAACGACAATCGCAAGCAGAATGAGCGTTATGATCTCCATTTTGGCATGAAACTTGACAGCCCGAGGTGACCACCAGAAGCGCCTGTCCTGTTGTGCCAGGGAGGGAACAGAGCGCATTGTTCGGCCGAGGCGGGGCGAATAACGCCCGAACAAAGGCGGCTGATCACGTGGTGCAATATTGCACTCGAGGGGCTTCAGTCTACCTCGCCTACCCTAGACTTGCTAGCCACACTTTTTTACTGATGCTCTATCAAGGCTCTTGCTTGACAAATTATGGAGGAATTGTTTTTGCGTGGTGAAAAACATCAGTCATAAGTATAGCAATTCATATCTCAGTCTACTGTGGGGCCTTGTTTCTCCGTCACTGGTCATACGCAAAGCTATTTATTGGTCCTTCTAGTTGTGGTCCAGAAATACTTGAATCACAAGGTTGTGAGCCGGTACTCTACATACAATTGGCGGCAACCAATGGTGCTTAAATCTAGAGCTTCAACTAGAAAAACCACGACCAACAGCATTATTTTGTCTCTTTTTATATGGGTCCAAGTTTAGGCGGGGTTTGGATTGCTATTACTCCCATCCCTTGTGTTATCATAATCTTCTCACTGGAGCCCCGAGCCAGCGGGTTTCACTCCTATGCCATCTTCTTCGACTTAATCCTTAAGCCCCTTGGTGTTATTGTCAAATTTTCACAGCCAAGCTTGCATAGAAAAATGTGACCAAGCAAGAATTGTTTTTTTTCCCGTGATTGCCAATTACAAGTAGTCTCAGTAGTGTCATCATCCAACACGTCTGCTGCCTCATGTCTAGCAATGATAGCTTCTCCGACCACAGTAGAAATGAACGAGGCTAAAGGCCCCCAACTGTGGCAAGCCACTTTGGGGCTAGGAGTCAATTCAAAGCCGCTAGAGGCCACGTTACCTGCGAATGCTGACATTGTGGGGGCCAAAGTTTCTGCACGATTAGGTAGCATCTTTTGTGTTCACTGTTCACCATATCAGACATCACAACCAATGCGACTGCAAGATGGCGTCAATAACATACATTGACGAGGCTGGTAGTGGCAGAACAGGCTACTTTGGTGAACACAAGCTCTCTAAATTGATTTCCTCGTTGCTAGAACCGGAAAATCCTTCGGAAGCCTTTTCTAAGATTGCTCGTCTAATCGAACTCCTACTGCTATCGAACCATATCGATGAAGCTTATTCATTAACGTGCGCGGTATATAAACATTTCGAGCCTATGACCTCAGCATCTTCGCCGCCGTTGAATGCCAATGTCATGGAATATTTTTGGCAGACCCATCCGACCCATCGACATCCCCTAAAAGACGGCGAAGCACCCACAGAGTCGAGCCAGGATGCTGGTGCAAAGATGCAAAGAATTTCGATGCAGCAATGGCATGCGTACCGCGAGTGCACCCGTACAGGTTGGATGCTTGAGCACTGCAAGCTGCCGGAGCCTGAGGATCCACATGCTTGGCGCGAGACGGATGATGCTGCCATGATTGCAATGTGTTCTCGCCTGCTGGCCAAGGACAAAACCCCGGGAGAGTACCCTCCTCAAGACCAATTGCGAGAAGCACTGTCTGCTGCACAGAAACTGTACGCGCAGCCCCAAGTCCCTGTCACGGAGTGGAGTTTCGAGTGGAAAGGGAGTGATACTGTGAGAAGACATTCGTATCTACTTTATCGAAGACTCGTGGCGGAGATAGCCATAAGGGTCGGAGAGCTTCAAGCCGCTGCTGACATTCTGTCTGTGGGATTGAGACTGGATGGATTCAACCATTCGGACGGTGGTCAACTTGACCGGTACTTGTTCCTACCAGGAATATATGAAGTGTTGCCTATACTGGCGGCAAAAGGAAAGGAAGGGAACCCGTTCTTCATCGAAGAAAATGATGCAATCGTCATTGTGCAAGAAATTATAGCTGCCCTGGAGTTACGTGCAAGAGAGGGTCGGCAATGGTCGCTGGCGCCGGAAAAGGTTGGCTGGGAGGAGTTGTTGGGCAGGTTCGCAGAAGCAGCCTGGGCAGTCAACCGTAAAGAATATGAGAATCTAGGACTGGACTCTGCTGACGATATCTTGTATCCGCCGGCGTCAGAGGAGGAAATTGCGGCTGCTGAGGCTAAGGTTGGAGAGCTACCAGCGGACTTCAAGGAAATGGTTCGCATTGCTAACGGGTGAGTACGCGTAGCGTTTGGGCAATGCTCCTACAAGACTGAATGCAGTCACTGACCATATAAACTCATAGATTTGAAGGGGGTTGGCATTTCCTCGGCGGTGGCATAGACGGCATTGACAATATCCGGATTGCCGACGAAGAGTTTGACGACATATCATACGGTTTTAACGACGTCAAGCTCAAAGACGAGATCTACGGAAAACAAATGATTGAAATATCGCCAGCAACAGAGTGCGACGGATTTCGTCATTTCATTCTACCACCAGCGACGTGGCAAAATGGTGTTGACGGTGACGTGGAACCCGGGGAGTATCGGTATTGGCAATCAACTTCTTGGGGGTGTGGAAGTGATGTGAAGCAGGTATCTATCAGGGAATGGGTCGCGGCTTGTGTTGAGGAGTTCGAGGAAATGGTCGAAGAGGGGAGGACAATGGCCGATTATGAGCAGTGAAAGAGACGTGATCTAGGAGGGCACTCTGGCGATTTTCAGGGTGGTCACCATGTTGAAGCAGCTCACGGTGTTTGCTGCGAAAGTCATGTTATCGTAGTAGAGTCAGATTTATACGAACTGGTCTTGAATTGCTTTTTTAACGTAGGCAACTCATGACATAACGAACCAAAGGATATTGCCTACTCGCCAGGAGCAGATCAAATACCTGTAATCCTTACACCTCGCGCGCCTTTCCTGGGTTGAGGGGTGAGTGCATCAAAGTCAAATTTGATATCCTCGTACACTGTTTCGTACAGCTTCACTTGAGGCAGGACACGGAGGGCCATAGCGGCGGTTACGAGGTATAACTCGCAGAATGCAAGGCTTGCCAGTTAGTGCTGTGTATCATTAGTTGGAATATGGAACACTCACTGCATGCCGATGCACTGTCGAGCCCCTTTGGAGAAGGACAAGATGTATTTCTCCATCTGGTGATTTGGCTTCCCTTGATCGTCGATCCATCTCTCGGGCTCGTACTTTTCTGGCTCGGGGAACAAGTCCTTATTGTTATGATTGACAAAAGCACTCATACCGATTGCGGTTCCTTTAGGGATGACATATTTGAAGCCCCGATTGTTGTACACGAGGTGTTCGTCACGCGCGATACGCGGCAGGCGGCCGGGAATTCCTAGAGCCACGCGGAAGCCTTCGTAAATAACGCCATGGAGGTAGGGATATTTCTCTAGCTGGACCCAACTTAGGTTCCGAGGATCCTCGTGTTGGAGCTCCTGCCTTAAACGAGCCAGCTTCTCCGGTTGGGATAGCAGGAAAAATGTAATGGCGCTTAGTGATGCCTTTGCGGATCTGGTTATTATCGACTCTCGCAGACGGGGGGGGTGTCTTCAGCTTACAGCAGTAGTCTCCGAGCCAGCAGCGACCAGCGACCAACCCTCACCAGAAAGGCGATATATCGTTTTGTGCTCGTCGGGTATTGGTGAATCCATGATCTCAGTGAATACTCGCCTTGGCCCGCCCGTCTTCTGTTGTGCTTTTATAACGTGGTTGGGAATTGTTTCGTTCATGGATTTGACCATGTAAGCAATGTCGGGCCCCAGATATGGACCAAGGGCTGGCATCAAGAAGATTAGACGTCTTAAGATCGGAATATGCCGAAAGACATGGCTAGTGGCTACGAGAACTTCGAAAGCACGCTTATAGTTCTGCTCGAAATCGGGTCTATCCAGGAAGCCTGCGTCCAAGTAGTGGTTAGATGGCTCCAGTTCCAAACGAGGGTAAGGAAATTTCACCGAAAGGCTCGCCAAAACAGTACTGCGAGATTGCGTCGGCCGTGAAGCAGTTGTAGGGGTCCAAAGCATTTATGATCTGACCAGATGCGGTTATTTGAAGGACCTTGTCACACATTTTCTGCGCCATCTCGTGGATCTCGGACTCGTAGCGCAGCATGCCCTGCCGCGAGAAGAACTTGCTAATAGCACTCCTTCTAACTCGGTGAGTCTTTTGTTATCAAGCAGTTAGCATATTGACAGTTTGAGTTGAGGTCCAGCCTCAAAACGCTTACCTCGTGGTCGGGAGTTCCAAATGAAGATACTGTGACGGGACCAGCAAATGCTGCGAGGAAATGCGGATGCTTGTCTCGGATTCGGTTGGCTACCGAAGGGTAGATCTCATCAACAAAGTCATAGTCGTCGCAGTGCAGCTCGTCCGGGTTGATTCGCACAATAGGTCCTTGTTCCGTGAGCAAGGGTTTTCCGTTTGAGGTCGAGGGCCTGCTTCGGAAGACATACCATATTTTTCGTGCATATCTTTAATTTCCCAACTGTATCTCCCAACCTTGATCAAATCGTACCATGCTTCGTAAAGGTACGATGCTGCGGCCAACCTTGGGCCCGGGAACTTGTACAAGGGGTGGAAAGGTGAAACATTGTAAATGGCAATGAGTATCTTGTATGTGAGCCAAAGCCCTAAAAGTTGAAGCGCGTTGTGGACTGTGGCATAGGCTAGCATGCTCTCAATACTGAATGGAGCTGGCATTTTGGAAATCCTTCAAGTAGTAGGGGTGTAGGTGCCTGCATACGCGAAATGGGTAGATGAAACTTTCTCGAAACTCTGGGTATGAAAGTGCCCGTCTAAACAGAGCATTCTGGGCTCGACTGGTATCTAGAAAGAAAAAAAATAATTCTTGAGCAAATAAATAATTACAAAGAACAAGAAGCGGAGAAAAGCCCTATCGCAGCCTCATGTTCATTTCCATGGGATGCCCTCGCGGTGTTAACTCTTCTTACTGCATGCCTGCAGCCCTGACAGCTGGGACGTTTGCCGAGCCAATTGAGATGAATGCCTTCAGAATTGTTCTTCCTCCCATTG